>BLAZ01000360.1:226748-241748 GCA_014633955.1 Acropora tenuis | reverse complement strand
GAGATCTTCAATTTGCTGTTCGCGCTAGGCATGATACCGGATTGCAGGAAGCATGCAAGCTGATACTACTTCCATTACATTATAAAGACATTATAAACAACTGCAAAAACTCATTAACTTCGATTCTATGCAAAGTATGGGAGAAAATTGCAAGGCAACACTTAGTTAAATTCTGTGTATAGCTAAGAACATTTTTATCTCTGACCAGTTTAGATTTATGAAGGTTAAATCTTCTTTGGCTCAACTCGTAGCAGTCTTTCATGACTGAGTTCGAAATAGGAATAACAGACTCCTTACAGGTGCTGTGTTCTAGTATTTTTCGAGGGCGTTCGACTCTGTCCCACATGAACGTTTATTACCAAAGCTGCTAGTTTATGGCATCAGAGACCCACTATTATTATGGTAAGGGGTTCTTGACAAACCGCCACCAGCGTGTGGTACTTTGGGGACATTATTCCCCTTGAACGAGTTTACATTCTGGACTACCACAGGGAACGGTATTTGGACCAATACTGTTCGTTTTTTATGTAAATGACATAACCTGTAACTTAGAATCTCAATGCAAATTATTTACAGACGATATGAAAGTGTACAAGGTATTAAGGAATGTTCAGGAAGACACTCTATTACAGAACGATTAGAATGCACTCGAGCAATGGAGCACTGAATGGCAGCTAAGTTTTAATACAACCAAATGTGAACCTATGAGAATTTCAAAAAAGGTTCATACATCATGTCGCAAATATTACTCATGCGGCAATAAATTGAACACAGTATCAGAAACAAAAGACCTTAGTATTTATGTCACATCAAATCTGTCATGCATGGAGCCTACAGGTCACTAAAAGTGCAAATGAACTGCTAACAATGTACTTAGCTTTGTTAGACGTACTGTTGGACCAAACACACAGACTTGTTCTCTAAATTGTATAAACGTCTTTTTAGGCCAATCCTTGAATATTGTTCGCCAGTATGGTCGCCGCACCTTAAGAAAGATATAACTACTTTGTACTAGCCACAAATGACAATGTCATACGAAAATCGATTGAAACGACTTAAATGGCCAACATTAGGAAAAAGGAGAACATTGTCATCACTCAATGAATGTTACAAGACACAAATTGGCCCGAACGGCATAATCCCACACGATTTCTTTAACTTTGCTGACAAAGACAGGTCGCTGCTATCTAACCATTGTTTCAAGATACGGACAATACCAGCTCAATTAAATTGCTACAAACATTATTTCTTTTAAACGCATCGTTAGCTCATGGAACAATTTACGGAAAGAAACGGTTGAAGCAAAAGACTTAAGATCTTTTAAAAATAAACTGTTCAGTGAATTTTCTTCAAACAGTTTTATAGTTATTGTCATTTTTGTGTTTTTGTATGTTTTTGTATTATTTTAATATATTCCGAAATTGTACCTAGTTTTCAAAATCGTAGATGAATACTTTTAATAGATTTATGTATTTAGGATTTAAAAAACTGATACACTGTTACTTAAGTTAAGGAGATGGACTCGAAAGGGGTAACCTCTTACACTTCCTAATGAAATTTTGTTGTTGTTGTTGTTCATGTATTGTTTGTAGATTTTCTTTGTTTTCCGCATATGATTAATTGCTAATAAATCATTATTGTTATTAAATATTATTATGGCAGTAAAAACTTCTGGATGCCCAGATATCCTATACATTGATTGGGCGGCCAGCCGTAGCCAATCAATGCAACGATCAAAGTCCCTACAATTAAAATCCTAGTTCCTACTAAGAACGATCTTAGTCATTAAGTACTAAAACTTGTTATTATTATTATTATCATTATTATTATTTAGAAAATAATTGGGGAGAAATATCCAGTCAAGTCTCATACCGAGACCTCAGACTTCCGGCACTTTTTGTTAGGACATGCATAGATCCGAGGAGTGCCGACTTTTGCATCGTTCTTGTTCGGTCCTTAATTTCTAGTTGCTCCAAGTGGCCTGGCACAACTTTTGTCCTTGATTTCCAGATCCTTTAGAAATAACGTGAAAACTGATCCAAGGTTCAGCCTTACTGGGGGCTTGATGGTCTTATGTCCGCCCATTATTTGTTGTTTAAAATTTTCGGGCTAAATAACCGTCGACTGTCGCAGAATATGTCGTAGTTCATTTTCATCATCTCCTTGTAGGCTTCCGTATCTTCCACTCGTAACTCCTCAACTAATTATAACTGATACATCCCAAAAATTTGGTCGTATCGAACGAGTTAATAAAGGTTGAATTACCACCGTCCAAGATTTAAAAAAGTTAATTCATAAGAGAATATTAGCATTTTTGGATAACAAAAAAAGTAATTTACTGCAAGCAGTTTTGCAAAACTGTAAAATAGACCACGCAAGCTGGATAAAAAGCGGAACAAAAGCATATTTATTACTACTGTTATAGCTAGCAGAAGCCCCTATTTGCTTCTTGTCTAGCCGCTTGCCACTATATAGTAGCTTGTTAATCTCCTCCGCGCCAAAACTATCATTAACTTGCGTGATACATACTAATACACGGTTTTTATTATTTTTCTCCACCTCTCACGTTTTCGAAAGGATGCGTTTCTCCGGTTGGATCCGATGTCTCATATGTTCGGCCTTTCTGTTTAGTTTCCATCCGAGTGAACCAGCCACTAGAAATCAAACTACGGATCAGCATCGTTTGCCTGGTTCCAATGAAACAGAAGTAACTCAGTGCTCTTGCATTGACGAAAAAGACAGAAAGTATAATTTAGCAAGTCTTGCAAAAAAAGGTGGAGGTCCAAGGTTTGTAAAAGATTAGTTTATTTCAAAATAAGATATGATTTTGTTGAGAGAAAATAATCTGTGAAGACAGGCAGTCTTCACAAAACGTCTACGTTAAGTCTGTTTTTGGACGTGGTTTGGTTATGACATGTTTGAATATAATTAGCTTAGTATCTCACATTGATGTTTTACGGTTTTTTCATGAGTCTGTTCCAGGATATTGATATTTTAGCTATTAATGAAACTAAACTCGACTCAGCCATCAAAGACAGGCAGCGTGGCCGAGTGGTTAGAGCGACGGATTTGAAATCTGGAGATTCCGAGTGCAAGTCCCGCTCTGAACATTAGCTGGATTTGTTCGAGGTAGTCCCTGGTTCAACTCCTCGGCTGTGCTTGCATTTAGCCAACTGGTATGCCTCCTGTCGGTTGGTATTCTTAACTCATTAAGTTTATTTCAGTTGCTTGATTCATTGGCCCTGAAAAGCCCCAGCGGGGAGAGGTCAATTGTGTATGTGTGTATGTATGTACCTTAAAGACAACGAAGTATCTGGTTATGACGTAATTCGCAAAGTCCGTGAAAGTAATTGCAGAGATGATGGTGGTGTTTGTATTTACGTTCGAACTAATATCAGTTTTGAAAGCCTTACTTTTTGAGATTAAGAGACCTCGATCCACGCCATTCCCTTTGTCCACTTGGTACAGACCACCTGGCACAC
The DNA here is from genome assembly GCA_014633955.1 of Acropora tenuis. Classification (NCBI taxonomy): domain Eukaryota; kingdom Metazoa; phylum Cnidaria; class Anthozoa; order Scleractinia; family Acroporidae; genus Acropora; species Acropora tenuis. The sequence goes on along the minus strand of BLAZ01000360.1, from coordinate 238,266 downwards.
TCATCTTCTGACCTTTTCACGGTCTTTGAGAGGGTTATTGATAAATCGACGCTAAGAGTTTGGAGTTATATCTCTTAGGTGACCTAAATCAGTGTAATTTATTACCAGACACTTCCAACCTCATGAATATTATGGATATTTATGGTCTGACTCAACTGGTCACTGAACCTACCAGTAGCAGAGTAGCGAAATACTCACGTACCCTCATGGATTTATGCTTAACCAATTCTCCTTGTGAAATAACTAATTCAGGTGTCATTGAATTGGCATCAGCGATCATTGTGCCATTTTTCTGATAAGGAAATTTTCATAAAACCGCTGAAGTGCGACAGCTCAAGAATTTTAACGAAGATGAATTTTTACTAGTGATCTTCGGATGAATAATTGGAACCGCTTTTCTATGTACAATTACCCAAATGAAATGTGGAATTCTTGGAAACGCCTTATAATGAATGTCATTGATAAGCTCGCTCCATTTAAAACAAAAGGAATTAGAAACAATAACTGCTCTCTATGGATCACGAATGAGTTGTTACGCAATTTTTTTAGAAAAGAGGGCTTCATCCACAAGTAATCCCCTGATTTGGAAACAATTCAAAGATGCAAATAATAAGGTTAATAACTCAATTAAGAAAGCCAATTACAAATATTTTTCAAGAGGTCGTCAAGTAAGTGAGAGGTTTTGAAGGTGGGAAGGCGACTGGTCTTGACACCATTCCATGCACGTTCTTAAAAGTAACCGCCGTTGTCCCTGCACCCTCTGTGTATTTTTAATGACTCACTACTGACTGGAATTTATCCTTCCGACTGGATGCTGGCTAAAGTATCACCTTTAAGAATGGATCCAACTGACCTAAAGACTGACCTAAAAAATTGAACAAATTGTCTATGACCTATCTAAATGTCAACGATCAGGAGCTGATCATAGGCCCCTGCAACGATTTACTGGCAAGTTGCCAGTCTAGCTTTCTTCAATTACACAGTACGCTCACTGCCTTGTTAATTGGAGGCAAACATTAACTGGTGTGTCAGTGTCTCAGTGGTGTAATTTCCATCGATTTAAAGAAGGCCTTTGACACCCTAGATCACAAAATGATCTTGCCAAGACTTACTAAATATGGTGTGGATCAAGATGCCCTCAAATAGTTTGTCTCACCTAACGAATCCTGTGCAAAGATGCAACGTAGACAATCACTTGTCCAGTGCAAGCCATTTAAACTGTGGAGTTCTTCATGGATCAATAATTGGTCCTCTTCTCTTTTTTCACCTACATCAGTGAGCTACCAAATTGCTTGAGCCTAGGCTCCCTTAGAATGCTTGGTGATGACAAGAATGCTACTTTTGCTGCATCTTACATGATTGATCTTGGGACCCAAATCAATACTTAACTGAAAAGCATTAATCTCTGGCTCAGAGCTAACAAGTTAACCCTCAATGTCGCTAAATTTGAGTTTATGATCATTGCCTCGCGTCAACAAATGCAGTCTTTAATTTATAAGACAATAAATATTAATGAAGACGGCGTCAAAATAAACCAAACGAATCAGCAAAGCAGCTCAGACTGAACATTGATAAAAACCTATCCTTGAATGAACGCATAAGGTATAAGCAATTTCGAAAAAAGTTGCTTCGGATCCATTTTCGGTGCACTTAAGCCAGTCAGGCCCTTTCTTTCCTTGCACACTGATATTAAAATATACAAAGGTCTTATTGAACCATTACTGCAGTGCTGTTTGGGATGGTTTGTCTCTACAGCTAAGTGACAAACTTCCAACACTACAAAATCCTGCCGGCAGAGGTTCATTAGATTTGCCTTCTGCCACGCTCTTCCAACTGATAAGTTATCCCAGCTAAGCGAGGTGAGAAAACAGCTTGAGTTCGTACAAGCTTGCCCGAGCTTATCTTTGTAATATGTTCACTCCGAGAAATTTGTCCTCTGATCTTCTCGACACAAGGTTAAGGAAAAAATGTATTTACCGAAATCAAGAACTGGCTACCTGAAGAACTTCGCACTACAGAATTTTGGCACCTTCAAAAGTATCGGTCTCCTCCACGGCAGATATGTAAAAAGAAAATTTTACATGTATATATTTTTTTCATAGAGGTATTATAGTAGTGATAAAATTTCCATTCACGTATTCATTCATTCAAAACCACATGTAACGAAAGCAAACAAAAAACAGAGCCATTGTGATGAAAATTACTCCTTTCTCTCCTTGTAATTATTGCAAGTAAATGCTCATCAGTTTTGGAAAAGTACTTGTTTATTGTAATTAGTTCCTTTAAACGCTTCAAGTGTATAATACATGAAATTTTTATTAACTTATTATGGAGAGCTTTTAAAGGGATGAAGATTGGCGTTTATTTTATTATGATAGCATTCTTGGTTGCCAATTTATTCAAGATTTTAATTTATGCAAATTACATGACTTGTGACGTCACAAGGTGGACACAAAATAATGTAAAGTCGAAAAATATGTATGGTATATCTGTGCAAACACTTACAGGGTTGAAATTTTGCTGGGTTGATATACTGCAAGAACTACATATTGTGATAGTGGTGATGTTATCACCATAGCAACATGCTGTCTTATTATATTATAGGTACTACTGTCTTATTTTTACCAGTAGCTCACTGATACTTGCATTGCAGATTTACAGTACAAGCAAAAGACAACTATTCCTACAGCTACAATCCATGTGTATCATTTACACTTGGATCATTTGGAGATTGCTCTGATGGAAATGTTGCAGTATGTATTTTTATTTTGTTTTTTTTTTGACCGATATAAATCCCTCAATTCCACCTTCAGCAAATTTCTTTTACTTAACTTCAAGTCATATTGACCGAAATTAGGGAGGGAAGAGGCCATTACCACGATTTGGCTTCCTAAACTGCTTTACGTTTTCAATTTCAGTTGTTTCTTGCAGGATCGAATTATGACAAGCTTAATTAAAAAGCTTAATTAAACTAAACGGCTCAAATAACTGTGGAAAAATGAATAGAAAAAGAGGGAAAATGACAAAGAAAAGATTGTAGTTAGAGATGGTAGTCTTAAAGTTTTCGAATAATTCTTTTAGTTGGAAGCAGAGTTAACTAACTCGGATGGAAGACACTTAAATTTAGTGATACTGGATCGTGATAACCTTCAAGGAATGAGATGATACAGTTTTTGGAGGAGAGTGTTGCACATAGTCTTGGATATTATTAACATCAACTAGATCTTTGAGACCTTTATTCGGAGTAGCAAATCTAACTCTTTTTTTCTTCAGTGTGAGTAAAAGTACTGAGTGCTTCAGTCACGTTTCCGCCTTTTCTCGCATGCTCCTTTTAAAAAGTGTGCCTCGCTTCAAAATTTAACCGGATCAAGCCAGTTCTTTTGATATCCTCCAAAAAGATCCCATACCATGCTGCCATATTCCAATGCTTACCTCATTAGTGATTTTCAAGCATGCTTCTTTCTGGTGGGGAACACGTAGAATTCTATTAATTGATTCTAGCGTCTTGTTAACGCACCAGATTTAACATAAAAAGTTTCACCGCATTCACCTTTGAGCACTACCTGTTGTGATATTCCTATCAACCAAGACTATTTCCAGTCTAAATCATGAACTCCAGCCTAAAAAGTAGATATCTGAGTGTGACTTTGTCGGAGGCTTTAGGGAAATGCAAGTGTGGAAGGGTATAAACCTGATTTCGAGATAATGAGAACTCTCCTGACTAGATTGCCTGCTCATGTGAGGTTAATGGAACACAAAGTGAACAAATTGTTTTATTCATCATCATCATTGTCTACATTTCGAAAAGCCAAGGCATGTGTGGAACTCAATTACCACACAGATCATCTATTTCCTTGGAAAAGAGATTATCCTTGTATGTCGACATACAATAGTCAACTAAGGTGTCGTTGGAAATCACTGTGCAAAGTGAACAGTCATTGGACTTACACTTCGCTACCGACAGTCGACGTAAACATTATAGTTTATAGTGCTATTATAGTTCCTAAACAGTGATCTGACGATGTTAGAGGTCCCCATTAATATTACTCATTGGTCTTAACGTTGACTGATCGAAATTTCAGGTTTGCCGGTGGACAAACACAAGTTATGAAAACATTGGATATCAGGGAAGAGCAAGGTGTGCTCTTCAGTGGGACGGCACACCAAAATTAGTGTATCCAGCGTAAGTGCTGCTTTTCTGAGCTGAGATCGTAAAAACTTCTTCGTATTTACGGTGGCCTTAGGGCTGTTCAATGTCCTTTCTTCAGCCTTATAATGACAATATACAAGTTGAACCCAACCGTCCGCAAATGAGTGATAATAGGAACCTTAAGCAAGGTCGACGAGAACCCCTGAGAACGACGACCAGAAGTGAAAATGCCGCTTAACTCGTTACTGCGCATGCTTCATCCGTCGTCCACGTGAAGTTATGCGACGTTCAGAATTCGAAAACGCCATCTTTGCCGTCGTGACCGAACGTCGAGAGAGCGTGAGTATAAATTTATGTATTTTCATGTTGTTTAGGACAAGAATTTATGTCTGGCTTTTGAAATGAAAAGTTAGATATTCTTTAGCATCTACTCTTTCCACAATATTGCATCTTACTGCGATTTTGAGGTATAAAAACTTTGCGAACTCTAATAAAATTCGGGCTTTGTGGGATTTGCATGTTTTCAGCAAAACATTTTAAGAGGACAAATTGAAAACTAACAAAGCGATTTTCGTTTTTCCTTTCGACCTATACGTAATCTCTTACAATCGTTTTAAGCCGTTGATCTTCATGCCATTTTAAAGCCGGTCGTTTAAGAGTGTAATTTTTCGAAAAAATAACATCTTTTGATGTGAATTTCCTCAGAATGAAGTGGACAGAAGTCCACGACTTGAATCTTTGCGAAGAAGTTTTAGTTGTTGAACTTTGGAAACATCCTCACCGTAGTAAGGAAAGATGAGTTTTATGGAAGAAATAGCAGCCAATTTAGATGCCTCTGATCATCCTAAGTTTAAAGTATCAAAGGGAAGTGTCAGAGACAGGCTGACATTACTTCAATAAAAGAACAAAGCGAAATTCATAGAAAACGAGAAGGCGGCCACGGATGCGAGAAGCCTAGCTACAAGATGATAAAAAGCCAAGAAAGCTGAAAAGGCAGCAGCAGAGGAGCACCGCAACCGAGCCGTTGAGCGTTTGAGTGAGACCAAGAAAAGGAATGCTGAGAAACGTACGAACAAGTCTAGACGGCGAGGGAAAGGAAGAGGATCGACGTCGGAAGTAGTGCAATTTCTGAAAGAAAAGTGAGTGTTCTGAGAAAGGAGGATTTGGAGTTGAGACGAGGGGACCTGAGTCACAAAGAGGATACGATGAAAATGCTAGCACAACAACAGCAGCAGCAGAATCAGCTCATGCTTTGTTTGCTTGCAAACGGCCAAAATAAGAACAGTTAAGTATCCGTTATTTTATGTATCCAAGTCTTTGAGTTCAATGTTTTTGTTACTGGAAGTTTTACTGTGAAAAAGTATTGAGGTAGCATTTATATTTTCCAGACATGTAATAGTACACTGTTTGCATTTGAAGGTACGACTCCAGAGTGCAAATTTATAATTGATTACTATTGTTGCAAAAACTTTCATTGATTAAATCCAAGATGAATGTTTAAACGATTTCTGTACATCTTTTCTGACTGCCACAAACTTCAGTGTCAGTGTATATATTTGAAGCTACAACATTTTAATTGATTACATTTAAGGTTTGTGTTTCAAAGTGTCAAGTCTATTTTATGGTTATATGCCCATCTTGTCTGACTAGATACAAAATGAAGCTTCTTGTAGCCATGTTATGCATAGTGGAGTCGAGAGGTTGTCTGTCAAAGATGGGAGTGTCAGAAAATGTACAGTGTGTCAGAAAGGGGTGGGGCAACACTTTTCTTCTCTGACTACTTTTCTTATCAAGTAAGCAGCTGCTATGATCATTGCAGTTATGAACGTAATTTAAGCAATTGCGAATAGAAGCCTGAACAAGTCAGGACTTTATTATAATAGCTTACTTGATTTCAAAATCCGCAGTTCAATATATGAGACATTTCATATATCACTTCACTACTTTTCTAGTAAATAATGAGCTCCTAATTTTGGGGTATGATTGGAACGTTCGCCAGCAGGCCCATGTCACCTTTTAATACATCCCAGATGTTGCACCTGTTAGCTGGAACTCAGGTTTATACAAAACAATCATACAAAGCATTTCTTTCATTTATTAATACACCTCTGTATCAAATAAACCTGCCTTCTCTTGGCTTTTCTTTTAATCCTCTTGATCGGTGCATGTTCTTTGGCGACATCAAGAAAGAGTATGCCATACACGTCCACTTGATCACTAATATCATCAAAAAAGTTTCCACGTGAACGAATTGAAGATCCTCAAGGAATTTTGTGGGGTTGCACTTTTTGTAGACCCCGAGAAACACGTAAGAAGGTCTTGCTCTGGGAACCTTAAAATATAAGATTGTGGTCACTTAAGGATGAGGTAAGGACCCCGCTAGATGTAACAATATTCTTGTTTGTAGTTATTATAACATCTATCTAAGACTGGCTGCTCTATGTAATCCTCGTTGGCGAGTTAATTAACTGAGTTAAATTAATTGTTGTACAGAAATCCAAAAAGGCTCTAGATTCATAGTCGTCGCTGAGCACGTTGCACTTCACATCACGGAAGACCACGTAAAAGTGAGTCGATGAAAGCACGTGTAAGATCATCAAGGAACTTCACGGGAGCGCTAGGTGGCCGATAGACAGTATTTAATAAAAACGATTTGGAAGATCGCGTTTGTACTTTAATCCTTAGTGACTGAAAGTCATCGCTAGTCACTGAAGAAATGCTTTCAATATACTCTACTTTCAAAGTGTCTCTCGTGTAAACACAAAATCCGCCGCCGCCTGTCTTGGGACCACGATCTTGTCCGAACAATGAATGTCCAGGTATATAAACAGAGGCGTCAGTGACCGAAGAATATAGCCACGTTTCTGATATAGTGAAAATATCAAATCCAATAGATTGTATAGAATCTTTTACAAGAATGAAATTTTCCCTGGACCTCAAGGAGCGCACATTAAGATTGGCAATTTTGATGTTAGCATGGGTATTCTTCGGAAAGACGTGCAGCTCAGAAGCCACAGACCTTGTGGTGGAAGAGCAACGAAGCGCCGTCGGGCTCGGTCCAGGCTGTGGATGTGCATCACCTCCCAAAACTACTCTAAGAACAGACGGATTAAAAGAAGAGGTCGCATTACAAGAATAAAGGAGACGTCTTCCCAAAAAACGAATGTGAACTAGTAACTAAGATGGCGGACGAGAGCCAAACGGCAACGATGACATGAGTTCAAAGTAGAGCTGAAAACAGTTAATGATTGCACACAAATGACAACTCTAGCTTGGTCTGGTAGCCAGTGTGATCGAATTTGTAGTTATCAATGCCAGTCCAGCTTAAAAGGAAGAGAAAAAAGAGAACAAATGCAGAGCGGTAAAACTGAGTGACCGTACGCCATGACATATCAAGTAGACATATATCATGACATATCAATTACTGAGAATTGCACAAACGACATACATCTTTCCTAAAGTACTCAAACTAATTTTAAGATTTTTTTTGAAGGCCACAAACTTAAAATAGTTGACAAAGTCATTAAACAGCCATTCTACGGACTCTCAAACTGTACTCTTAGACTTATTGAAAGCAATCAGTCAGTAAGGGCTCTATTTCGTAATGGCGTCAGTAAGTAAATTCTTTGAGGGTATGCCGGATCGCCGTACAAGCAGAAGACCTGAATCAGTTAGCGTGCTGGCATCGTGTTGACGACCCTCTGAAACAATAAAGGGAAGTAAAAAAATACGTAAGAAACAAAAAGTGCTGCTTGTACGGGTTTGTCTCATAAGCCTCTCACTCTTTAACCAGCACACTCTTCCAACTTTTCTTGTTAAAAGCAAAGTGAAATTAAAATCTCCCACTCTCTCTTTGTACAAACAGTCCCAGCAAAGCTTACCCACTGGACCATAAAGGAATTTTAGAGCGTGAAGCCTGGCCTCTTATGGCCGTTGTAGATCACTCTTTGGAGTTCTCCTGGTCTGCATACGGGTCGAACGGTCCCATCAACGAACCCAAAACAATCTTGTAAAGCAGCTACTTTGTCGGCAACGGCGTTACTGTAAGTCTGTAATGCAGCTGGATTAAGTACATTTTGGTTCCACTGTCTTTTGCAACGTCGGTGAGTGTTATATATAAAATCCAAGACGTCATTACTGACCATGCTGCGAACTGGTACTGGAATCGAGACATCATGTCACTGTATCTGCATGGATAACTTAGTCTTCTAAGAAGAATGCAAAGACCCTCCATTCCGTCAACAACACTTTTTTTCCGCCGTGAACGACGTCCTCGGCCTAGTCCCACAGCAGTTGTACTCATCGTCGTCGTCCAATCGTCGTCATTGCTTAAGGTCCCTAATGAGGTCTAGCAACGACGACAACGGCAAAGGTAAAAGGAGAGCTATACGATTGAGAAGCTTTCCGTTTTTCCAATTTGTTACAAACAGCCTAATTTTTTAAGTGCATGAGTAAATTGTTTGCCATCACAATTCGAATTTTTAACATTCAAATATGATTAGAATGTTATGCAGGTATAAACTACTACTGACTAATTTATCTTGGACCAGCGTCATTGCAATGGTGATAATGTTCTACCTATGGCTATTGTAGGAAACGACCGTGGCTATCTGTGGTAAACTTACAATGTGATCGTAAACGCAAAAGCATCCAATCTGCGGATTTTTCAGTTATTAAAGATGATAAGGCTCGTCCTGTGGTAAGTCAGAATAACAAATTAAAATTTCATGATGCTATTAAACCACCTTCGAAATATCCTCAAGATATTTGCTCTTTCTGATTTCCGTAGTCCGTTTTTACGTAAAAAAGCTAATGCCTTATGGCAACCACATCAATGACACAAATGAACACGTTTGCTGCTGTTTCTTTCTTATTGTTTAGTGCGACCTTTATTTTGTTCCCTCTAGTGTTTTAATTGCGTGTAGCTTTGCAATTCCCATTCGCCTTTTTCCTTCTATGTGCAAAGTTCATACATCATAACGCAAAACAATTTTCAATTTGCTGCTCGCCCCATTTAAATCCAACAATTTGAAATTACCCTCAACCCCCCGGTATAGACTTATTTAATTATCGGATTGAGTCGTTAATTTCAAGTTCTAACCTTGTTGGGTTGAATCATTCCTGGCCTTTAATGTGAGAACCTCTCAAACAGCACTCACTCTTTTCATAATTGTAATCTTGTTTTGCGCATTTCCCTTCAGATATTTCTGCTAAAACACAACTGCGCGTGTCCAAATGCGTGTCCAGATGAAACACCGACTCGTCGTAAGTTATTATATGAGAATGAATGGGAATTATTTTTTTTACGATGCTTACCATTTGTCAGAAATGGCCAATTAGTATTTTTGTTGGTGACTTTTTTGGAGAAACAAAAGTTACTTAAGAACGGGAAGAAAAATCAAGAATTCCAGTGTTTAACGTTGCTAAATAACGCCTTAATCAAAACTGCCTGTTATGTTGTGCAGGCACGGGTGCGCCCAACGATATTAGGCTCATCTTTCTCGACCTTGGGGACGAGACAAAACATATTCGAAGAGTGTCTCAAGACAGTTTTGCATGAGCGGCAGACGTCAAGAAGATCATCGAAATGATCGATAATGGAGTTATTCCTCTAACACTAATGGAAGACGTTTTGTAATACAAACGTACTTGTTTCAAAGCATGTTGAAAGTGTAACCTCTTGAATTCAAGCTGTCACTAATGGCTTACGGACGTTCGCGCGAAATTTTTCTTACATTGATTTTTGTCTGAAAATTTTACCTTTGAAAGATGATGAAGTAGTGATGCCAGAAATGTAAAAAAAATGGGGGGTCACCGACTTCCTTTTGGAGGGAACATGCCTGGAAGAATGCTTCAATCTGAGAAAATCGGACTTCGTCAGCGAACAAGGCCACAGTGGCTGCAAGTCCCAAAATATTGCAATTAGAGCTTTGAAGGGACATGTTCTCTATCAAATATGGTTTAAATGGACGTATTAAGCGAATTTAGTCAACTTTTGAGGTTCCTCAAACAACAAGTTCGCATTTAGTGACCACAGTTTCACGCGTCCTACCAGCCGCAAAATGGCAGGATTCTTTGTCCTGTGGGCAGAAATCTTGATTTTTTTCTAACTTCCTATGATGATTTTTTGTTTAGTTTTGGACGTTGTGGAGATAATTGTAAGTAAAATCTGTTTCTGAAAAGAAACGTAGGGGTCGCCCAACGTCCAAGATCGTAAAATCCATGCAAAGCCATAGCAATGATCACCTGCCCTATTATTGTTCATTTTAGTACTCAGCGCGCGCGCTCGATGCATGACATGGCATTCGAATTTGCGTGCGCAGTAGGGATGCGCAGTAACAATTAGCGCAAACGTCCTTAAGACGGCTTTCGCTTAAATTTTTGGTCATTATACAGAAAGATTCTGATTAAGAATCTGATTCCTTTGATTCACTCGCATGGGTTTACAACCCCTTTCCCTTATAAGCTTAATATCATGTTAAAATAATTGAGCAATTTCAATTGACCACTCTCCTTTGGGGGCCTTCTAGGGCCTCAAAGAAACAAGGAACTCAAACAGATTAGGATTGGGCCAAACCATTAAGCCGAGGAGTTGAACCAGATTCAGCTGGTGGTCAAAGCTGGACGGGTCTAGCACTAAAGTCAATCGGCTCTTTTCACCTATGTTTATTTAGTATCCATTTGCCTTAAATATATATTACAGTGAAACAAACCAAGAAATACAATTAAAGGAGAGAAAGTCTCAAGAAGCCATGGAGGCTTATAGGGAGAACTCCCTCTTGTTAATTTCAAAAAGGTTATTAATTACAGAAAAGTTAAAAGGACAGACTATATATGGTTCCTTGTTCATGATTTCCACACCCGTTCAACTATAATACTTCATTTCTCAAGGCTTTCTCAAGCTTTTTAGTTGCACACTAAGCTGTAAGGGTTGTTAAGTTCAAAAGTTGTTAACTTCTGCAGCATGAATTCCGTGTATTCTTCATTATAACTCTGAGACTATTTTCCTCCAAATCATCCCATAATCTTGATTGGTTTTGGACATTTTACAGCATTCGAAAAAAGCTGGAAGACCGTTGGCGTGCCAATTTTAGTTGCGGCTGGATGCTCCCTACTCCTTTGTACGGCATGCATTGCGAATTGTCGGTTGCTGATCAGCAGACGAAATTCCCCTCAAGAGGTAACACCACTGATTGGTGAAGAAGGCCAGGACAGAGGCAGTGATATGAGTTACAACACCGCAGGGGCCTTTAGTCAAACGGAGGCAACCTCTGACAATGATGAGGACTTTGTCACTGCGTCGTCGACAATGACTTCCGTGCAAGATGATCCCATCAGCGACCCAACCCTTGTTCTCAAAAGTGTAAA
>BLAZ01000360.1:199750-204750 GCA_014633955.1 Acropora tenuis | reverse complement strand
CAGGTTCGAGGTCTTAGTTTTCGAGGTCTTAGGTCTCTTTGTTTCAGCTCCTCTCGTAGTTTTTGATCCTCACTTATAACTTCACGATTTTTCGCTAGCGCCTGCTCAAACAAAACAATGTGATCGTCAGTCATTAGTCCCTTTTCAGTTGCTCTATTTCAAAGAAGTCAGGACCATTCCACGTTGAGACCCAACATAAAATGCAAAGGGTCTTCAGAGGACCCTGGATCGCGGGGACAATCGATTTAAATACTCTAGAGGCACGGTAAAATAATAGGGAGCTTAAGCAGCCACGACGGCAACAGAAACGGCAACGAAAACGTCACTTGCAAAATAAAGATTTGGCAAATGACGAATATCTTGTGATTATTGCTTCTTCCTCGTATCCATTATTGTTGACAAACAACAGACTGGTAGCAGCGCCGTATAGTCAAATACAGAGGATGAAATATTTACTATTGTGCGTTCACGTTGTCGTTAAAGCCTTAAATTTGGCGATTTCACGTTGCCATTTGGCAAACTACTAAACTAAGTGCATTCCGCACGTGCAACACCATTATATCTCCTCATTCAACCAATCAGATCATTGCTTTCTGGGGTCGTTGTGGCCGTTGCCATCGTCCTTGCTTAAGCTTCCTAATGTATGCAACAGAGTTTGGCGCTTAAAATGCAAAACAATTTTGTGTGGGAGGACTGGATGCGGAGGGATTGTTCATCTTTTCAAAATTGATGAAACATCACACCACTTTTTTTTCTTAATTCACATACCTATTAATTTTCCTTTACACACATTGAATGAATGTCGTTGAATATTATAACTTACCAGGGACTCCCTGGGAGGAACTGAACTCAGGTCTCCTTTCTACTTTATGAACCAAGAAGACGATATGATCACTTGGGCTATAAATGCCAGGATAACTGTACCGTCCAAATTGTCAAGAATTTGTTAGGAGGTCAACCTTTCGAATGGAAAGGAAACGCAAACGCTCTGCATCTAGCAGTTCGTCAGATTTTATGACGATTCCGTCGACCGTGACCCCGCATAGTATGCTTGCATAGTAAGCACAGGTTGTCTTTTTTGTAATCTTTTCACCTCTCTTTACGTTAGCGCGAATCGTTCTTCCATCTCAAGTTGTGATCAATGCCATGACCTATGATACCAAGACTGTTAATATATTTTCCCCCAATGATTACGGGACGAAAAGCGGTATTTTCTTCCAAAAGTATACTTACGCTTAAATTGTTTGGCAAAATAGCGGCAGATCCTCCCCACAGTATTCCATTACCTTAACTTAAAAGCTAACCAATCTTCAACAAATTTTTTACCACGAGAACTAGTATATCCCGAGCGGATCTTTGCAACTCATGGGATTGAACTCTGTACGTTTTGCCGGGGGATATCCCAATATTAAGAAATTTTACTGTGCCAGCTTAGAAAGTTACTCTGTAATCATTTTGCTTTGTTAGATGGTGAAATTGCCTCGGCCGTTGCCTGCAATACTGACACTTTAAGGCCATCCGAGGAGAAGTAAGAAACGTGGGATGGTAACCGATCATTTTAATGCTTTAACTGGGCAGATTTTACTGGTATTAAGCTGCCATTTAACTACAAGATTCTGAGCCTTGAAAGTGAAGACCAGGATGCAATGTTTGCTGTCTATGTGGGTCTGTACCTGGATCTGCCAATCACCTGGATCTGCCAATCACCAGAATAGCAATGGCCGAAACCATAAAAAAATACGCTTCAGTCATTATTAATGGCAATCACTGTTTCAGTTCCAAGTTAGAGTGCCGCTCTCTGCGTTCAGCCAGAATTTATACTTCCTGGGTAACCACTAATGAAAGGACTCTTAATCGTGGTACCTTTTTGCTGGTTTTGTCCCTTATTTCTTTTCCCATTTAATTAACTTGAACGGAAAGTTTGTAAATCACTTGTTTGCATCTCTCTCATGGCACAAACCTGATCAAGATCCAGATCAGTTTAGAAATCCAACCAAAACCTGGAAACTCAATTACTTTTTGGTTCATGTACCATCACCTTTCATGTCCGTACAGCGAATTTACGGAAGATTTGCCTCTGCACAGATTCTAATAGATGCGGAAAAGAAAATAGTGAAACAGTGCACAGACTTCTTCGTATACTCAAGCTTGGTTTCATAATCTGAACATTGAATATGTTTTTCTTTTTTTCTTGAGCAATCTCTCTGTTGCATCCTTGAGAAACCTGAGATGTTTTGCAACACCCACTTTTTAGGACAATAAATATATACTGCCATCAAGAAAAAATTAAAACTTAGATTCGCTTCATTGCTCGGAAAGGTCAAGAGATTGTTTAATAACAGAAGCGCTTCAATTTTCCACACACGATTAGGGCTGTACATAAGTTGCTTGGCAACTTTTGAGCAACTTTTCAGATTTGGAGCAACTTTAATTTTAGTCCTTCGAGCAACTTTTTGGATTTCGTGCAACTGCTTTCTTTTTTTAATAACTTTCTTGCTTTTTCAAGGCAATTTGTGCCTAAAAGCCTCCCATTCAAGTTCTAATTTTAAGCATCGGTTGCTTTTATGCATGATTTTGCGTAACATACCTTTTGTAACCAAAAAACACTGTTCCCCTGGTGGTCTGCCTGTGGTTGCAGCCCAAAGTGGCCAGCGGATATTCTCAACAATTCAAAATGGTGGATGCTGGAGCTACATCAAGTACTCCAGAAAAAGCCAGTATCTTGGAAAAGAAACGTGCAGACTAATGCAGCCGAAAAGAAGAGAAAAGTGCGTGGATCACTCGATCCAAATGTGTCCGCGTGGGATAGAGTGAACGAGTTTAAAGACCACTGCCTAGCTACAGTGTCGGGAAATCCAAGATTTTGGGACAACTTTTGAGCAACGCTTACAGAAAATTGCAGCAACTTTTTGACAAAATCGGGGCAACTTGTGGACAGCCCTACACACGATCACAAAAGTGAAGCAAAAAATATCGCCCGTCTTAACGACATTTTCAATGGCGTTCTTTAATTTACGTTTCTCTCCAAAATAAGTCATTTAACTAAACGAACTGTACTATGTTTCCCCAAGGGCATTCTACATTCTACAGACTAAAAAGAAAGAGCGAAAATGGTTTTTTGAGGTTTGCGATGGCTTGTATGACCTCACTCTTAAATAAGTAGCGGATATTTTTATTATTGATATTTTCTACGTACTATAATAATGTTATTATTATTTTCATTATGCCTTTTTTTTTGCACAAACCGCAATGCACTGCAAGTTTGTCAAGCCTTGAATACCAGGCCCCAGTTGTTCAAACGATGGATAGCGCTGTCCGCTGGATAAATCACTATCCAGTGGATAAACACTAGCAAAACCAATTGAGTTATCCAGTGGATAGTGGTTTATCCAGTGGATAACGCTATCCAACGTTTGAACAACTGGAGCCTGGTGACTACTATTAAATAATATTATCCTTGTTGTTGTTATTATTATTATTATTATGTGCAGTTTATTAAAACATCTGTTTGTAAAGCTATTACGAAATTTGGACACTGAAAAAGCGTAACCAATTCCTGTTGATCCCTAAAAAAAACAATTACAATCCTCCATCGATGTCCTAAATATCCTAAATATCTTGCGTAAAAATCCTAACCATTGATCTGTGTGTCTAAGAATCTCAGTAAAAAAAACATTAAAAATTCCAACGAGAATGCTAATAATATATACGGCCTTTAAATACATCTAAATGATCATCTCTGCCTTTCCTTTGAAATTGTTCGGTGTTTAAGAGTTTCAAAGTTCCTGCAATCTCCAGAGTGCATGATAAATGATAACATTGCCTTGTGCATCTGCTTCAGGCCCAAGTCTCTCCTGTCTCCTATCAAGCACTTGATTGACTTCTACACTTCTTTTTAATAACCACCCAATACATCCCTGATGATGAAACTTTATATCCTAGATATTGCAGCTTGAGTTCCCATCTGAGTGGACCATACTCTCGCATTTTCTCCTCCGTCTTCATCTGTCGATTTTCCATCCACGGGCAGCTCATCTCGATCAGGATTACTTCTTTCTTTACTTAATCAATGAATTGCGCGTCGATGCGATTTGCTCGAGCTTCCACTTGCTCGGCAAACAGAGTTAGACCCCAAAAAGCGTTGAGCTCGTCGTTCTACGTTCGTAGACTGGCTTTGGGCTGATTCGTTTATACCACGCGTACTCTTCCCTTGGTAGTAGGTCGTATTTGCTTGGAATCTCGAAAAAAAAAGGATTCTAAGAACGCTGTTGTGTCTTTCTAGGTATTCAGTTTGAGCGATAGCACTGAACCCCGCCAACACGTGCGCAGCACTTTCTTGACCCTTGCTACACATACGACAAGTGTAGTCTTGATGATTAATTGTTTTGACCTTCTTCCCGGTGTACAACTTTGTGGGTCAAGACCGATATCTTTCAACGCCTCTTGAGCTGACATGAGTACCTTGTTTATTAATTAACTTGCATTGGTTTGAGACTGGACAAATACTTCAAGGTCGTCGACAAACAGCAGATCTGTTACGCTTACTTGACTTGTATCCCTCTGTTGCTCACAGCATCGACATTCACGCCACAGGATTCAGGCATGAGGTGAATAGTCTGGGACATAAGGAACCCCTTTGAGGTAGATCCCTTTCAAAGCGGATTGGTGCAGATGTCTTATTCCATTCTTCGCTCTTGCGATGATCTTGGTTTTCCAGGAAGCACATATGTTCTTCATAGTGTCACTGATCCATTGAAGGAACTTGTGCAGTCTTATTATTATTATGCCAGTGTGAAGTAAATCGTAATGCCGATATTAAAGTTTAGTCGGGCAGTGTATACACTATTACTGTAACCGGCCAAACTGAAGCCTAAACTAAATCTAGAACGTAATGTTGCAAACATAAAATTAAATATTATCATAGTTATTTACAGAATACTAAAAAATATATTCAGTTAAGATTATACCTAAATAGAATAAATAGTCCATTAAAATGAGTT
>BLAZ01000360.1:163339-168339 GCA_014633955.1 Acropora tenuis | reverse complement strand
ATAACACTGCTGAACAGAAAACGGTAGGCTAAGGGCCACCAGCTGGCTGTTCACAAGATTGCTGAAGTTAACTTCGGCATCACCTCAATCACATCCAGCGACTTTACCACTAGAGCACGCAGCCTTTTTTTTTTTAACCTTATACAGTGAAGCTGTGTGCGCGCCGAGCACCATAGCGATGACCCACTGTTCTGAAAAGTCATAGCATTGGGATGACGCAATTATAGTCCCTAAAGCAAGCACACAGTTCTCATTATTACTCTAGCATTTCGTATGTAAGCATTCCTTATAGATGAGGTTGTGGTAGATAGTTGAGTTTGTGACGTGTGGCCCTGATTTGGGCAAGATGGACCAACTGCAGGATTCCAGCTTAGTTGACGACTAAAGCCACTTAGGTAGACTATATAGTAGCGAGTTGCAGTAGTCAAATTTTGATATAACGAGGGCATTAACAAGATGCTGGCATGCATCATAGGTGAGAAATTTTTCGAAATGAGGGTAATTTTTCAGCGATGCTAGAATACCGATTTGCAAACTGCGGTCCCCTGAGGAATCATACTCAAGTTTATAGGGATCCCTGAGAAAAAAATTCCAATGCCAGCACTCTCTCATCACAGTCATGAATATGTGACAAGTGAGGTCGAGCACGGTGTACAGATGATATCACAAGAAGCTCAATTTGCCTTTATTCAATTTTAATCTGTTTAGAAGCACCCAGGTATAAATTTCTCGTACACAGGCCTCCAACCGCATTTAGTCAGTTTCATATCATTGAGGAATGACGTCTCAAATGTTACAAACAACTGCGCATGCGTATCATCCGCATAAAAATGAAAACTAAGATCGTGCTTTCTAACGATGTCACTTAGTTGTGAGGTTTACAATGAGTATAAAAGAGGACCAAGGACCGACCCTTGGCTTTTGTATTCAAGTATTGTAAGTATTGTAAGTAATGTAAAGTAGCTGTGTCCTATTTATAAGTTATGTTTGTAAATGTATTGTAATGATTGTTGTCTAAGTATTAGTAGCGTAAGTTATGTAACTGGATGTATTGGATTAAAAATAAAAAAGAAGATAAATGAATAAATAAAAAGACCCTTGGGTTACACCGAACTGCATAACATGGCGCTCAGAGGTCGATCCATTGACACTTACAAATTGAGTGCGATTGCTCAAATATGATCGAAACCATTCCAATGCCGTACCTCTAATTCGAAATCGACGAGAAAGGCTTGAAAGTAAGATACAGTGATCCAGAGAAAACACGCCTTTGCATCCATTGCTTTTTCAAGACATTAGTACTGCCGTTTGCCCAGTGTGGCGCTTTTTACAGAGTAACTCCTTGTACTTGAGGAGCTCTAACAGTTGCACACAGTTCAACCACCGCCCCCTCATGGCCTTTTTCGACTATGAGGCTTCATGTCTGCAAACGTATTTATACGGCCGCTCTTTAGCATTTCGCGTCTTTAACATGACGTGATTGTAGACATTAGTCGGCGACACTATGGTTAGCTGCTTTACTAGCCAATAAAGCTTTTAAATAAGCAAACTTCTGCCTTCGGGTATTTCACGGCAGGGTTGCCATGTAAAGCTACACTAAACATTCCCAAAACTCCCGTCAGTTCAAGACATCACCCGAGAATCTTGTGAGACCAGACTTTCCTATTTCTTTAACCACAATTTCACATCATAAACATGTTCTCTTGCCATATCAAAGCATGATCCCTGAGCCTCTACTTCATTCGTTTTGGCCAGTTTCTCGATCTCTATCTGCAGACCTTCAATTCTGACAATCTTTGGCAAGTCTCCAAGAGTGTCGATGCCTCTGGTCATCCAGCCCCTTAGTATGAGCTCACTTCAGTTAATCAATTTGTTACGCCTTCATTTTTTCAATTAGCCGCAATGTGTTGAATGTGTTGACGTACTAATTCAATATTCACTGAAAAAGAACAAAGCAATTATGCAATTGTAATTAAGGCTGCATTTAAAGTTTTTTCAGTTTCCTTTGAGGCCTAGGTTTCGATGACACCCCAAATTTAACAAACCTTTTGCCTATTGGCAAGCAAAAAGATCATTTGATAATAAAAATTACGGGTAGAATCATTTTAACGACGACGTTTCGGTGTCCTCATGACACCATCATCAGGTCAAGATATAATATTCAACAGATAACAAGAATATAAATGTTCAAGTTAAGTTAGCATATCCTGGACACCTTATTCAGTCTATGATCTCCAATTTTATTACCTCCAAACAAACACCAGCACCTTCACGTGAATCCACGCCTGACCTGCAATCAGTACGAATCGTTCTACCATTCAAGGAGCAAAAATCAGCTGACTCTGTGCGCAAACAGTTAAAGGATTTTGGTAACCTCTTGAACATCAACCTATGCCCAGTCTTCGTTTCTCGAAAAGTTGGAGAGGATCTCAAACATCAAGAAATCAAGCCCGCGTTGCTCAACGAACAATCAGTAGTTTACAAATTTCAGTGCGGCTGGTGTGATGCCAGCTATGTTGGTTATACGCATCGGCTTCTCTACCAACGAATCGACGAACATAAAAGATCTGGATCAGTATTCAAGCACACTCAAAGTCGACATCCATCAGGAACAATAGCATCTAACATGTTTCACACTCTTAAGAAATGCTCCACTAGATTTGATTGTCTTCTGAACGAAATGTTCTTTATTCTCGAGCACAAACCGTGCCTTAATATTCAAAGTGACTCGTTAAAAGCAAAACTTTTCACCTAGCCTCTAGGGACTAAGAACTTAACTTGAACATTTATATTCTTGTAACTGTTGAATATTATATCTTGACCTGATGACGGTGTCATGAGGACACCGAAACGTCGTCGTTAAAATGATTCTACCCGTAATTTTTATTATCAAATCTATAACACTATCATGCCTGATAAAAAGATCATTCAGTGACAATATTAAGCATACGTGGGTGCCTTTCTAATGCTGTTACTTTCGATGTTTCCCAATGTTTCGCGAAAGAACTCATGACTATTACATGTACACCAATACTAAGAGCAACATTAACATCATCGTTCTGTTAAATTTCCTCTCCTTTCTTTCTTTTCTTTCTTTTTGTAGTTTTACGTGAGTAACCGTTATAAGGAAGGACCTTCGTCTCCGAATTCGAGTTATAGTATTTCCTTCTGCTTTGCTTTTACCCGGATAAAAATAAGAAGGTTAACGTGTTCTAAATTTTTACTCAAAAAAAAAAAACAACAACAACGAATATTTACAGCCTAAAACAATGATACCCGAGACTCTCAGATTTATGAAATAAATTAGGATCTCCTTCTAGGATAGACGACAGCACGAGATCATGACTAGGTTATGTTACACAGCTATATCTTTTTTGATAGCCTTCGTTTATTGACAAATGCTGATAGCGCGGGCTTACAGAATAACAGGTCTAGTACAGATAACAATAATCGTTAATCAGAAGAACTGAATTACAACTATAACTAAATTCAGCTTCATTACTTGCGAACTGGAAATCATGAATTCTGACTACACTAACACAGGACTTCTATACGAAAACTTGTTTATTAGGGGCCACTCAACAAAATAAACTCGGTTTATCTGAATCTGTTACTAACTGGGCATTAGAAAATTTTATCGTGAAAATAGACAAAATGTACTGTGCCACAGGTACAAAAAAACCACCAGAAAACCCCCTTTAGGAGTGGGAAAAAATATGTGGAAACGTATTCCCCATCTAATGCAACGGCACCAGACCCCGAGGAAAGGATACTCTACTACATACATACAAAAAAAATTATGGTCACACAACAGTTGTTAAGACTTTAGCATAAAGTCTTAACATCCGTGAAAGTAGGGCTCCATTTATTCCTCTCTCTCATTTCTTAGAGGGCCAGACTTAAACAAAAAGTATAGATTGAACAAAGTTCTTGATCATTCAATGAAAGAATTTAGCAAACGTGAACACCTCTCTAGGCAAAGCTTCTATGTCTCATGAGAGCAGTCATTAGAGAGCCTCCTATAGCGAGGAGCAAGACGAATACCAGCTTTGTCCGCGAAGGGTCTGATACTTTGTCCTCGTCTTTCCCGTTCATTACCCTGGGAGGCATCTTGAGCAACACGGCCTATTGATGACTGATTTGGTTGACTAGCAATTTTCTGTCTTGAAGAAATGTAGATCTAAGTTTGATTGTCTAATTTTGGAAACGCTTTCCATTAAGGAATTGAACCCAAGTTAAATACTCAGAAACTTTTTACGGAACGTTTATCATTTTTTTTTTGGCATTTAATAAGCAGATAATTGTGGGGAACGTGTTGTTTACATAAGCGTTGAGTTTAATTAGTAAAGTTAGCTTTCATTGACATCTTGAAAGCCACGACAAACATGCTACTCATGATCGTGTGGTACATCGTGTAGTTCGTGTTGATAGTGTATCTGACTATGTTTAACAATGGACACTTTAACAAAGATACTTTATCAAACCAGGTTACCTTGTTCCTTTCACCATCATGGAATAATTTGGTTTACTGTGCAAACGCACAGCAGACGCATACTGCCGTTCAGATACGCGTACTACCGTTCAAATAGTGTGGTAAATCCAATTATCTACTCATTGAAGACGCGCGGGTAATTAAAAGATGCTACCTAGACTCATGGTATTTTCATTTCACAACCATGTATTTACTTGCCTATATATGGTGCTGGTACTCATAAATTTGAACTGCAGAGTGAAACGAAGTTTGAGGTGAATGTCTGATCCTCGCAATTTTCTTTTTTTCTTAACGCTAATTTTGCAACCTGAATTTTTCAGGCTTTCCTCTTTACTGCACAAGTAGTATTAAAAAAAATTGCGAGGATCACACACTTCAAACTTAAAACCATGCATTGATTCAAGTTGTTTTTATGTATTGTTTTACATTGCAATTGATTGCTTTAATTGGTGCCGTGGGGAACTTGTGTACCCAGTAAAAGACTTATGTCGCTGGGTCTGGCAGTCAA
>BLAZ01000360.1:80680-81974 GCA_014633955.1 Acropora tenuis | reverse complement strand
ATAAAAAATTTCGTGTCATAGGCACTCTAAACCTCGATATGTTGAGGACACTGCCTTCCACCAACCATTGTCGGCAAGATCGCTTTACGGATCTGGCAATCACTAAATTTGCACTGTTTCCGCGAAGAACAAGTAAAATGAGAGATAGCCCAATCAATTGGAGGCGTCTCTTTGCAGAAAGAGTCAAAAGTCAAGAGAAAAGTGTCTGCCTTCGGGCCCTGCAAAATAAACCCACGGCTTTTCCCCGCCATTTTGCAACATAGCCGGAAACTATTGTTATAGTTACGCAAAAGTCACGCCATCCATTTTATAATTATGAGCTCCGCTTTTTAATTAATGCTTTCGCAAACATATTTTCTTCTTTGTTTACATGAAAAGAATCTGCGATGCCGAAGAAGTGCGTTACATGTTGAGATAATTCTAGAATAATCTTAAACAACAAATTAAAACCGACGTCTAAAACGAAGCCGAGTTTAATGTATTTGTGTCAACTCTAATTCCAATTAAATTCGACTTGGCAAAAATTCGACGTTTGAAACGGGCCTTAGCAATATGGCGCGCAGTCCGAAGCGACGTTCAACATTACCTGCAGCAAACAGCCCAGTCATGTCGACGGGGTCATCGTGTTCACACTCTTATATGTAACCACAATATCTAATCTGGACTGACTCTAAAAATATCACTTTTTCCTTGGTTCATTTCTATCAACGATACCGGAACAATTCATGTGTGAATCGCCGCGACATTTTCTACAGGTGCTTTTGTTTTAAATTCATAATCCTCTGCGTTCCTTAAACTTGATTAGGAAAATATAACAGAACAAACAATGGAAGAAACTGTCGCAAGAATATCTCTGTTTTCGACAGGTGCAATTGGGCAGGTTCCGCAATAACATCTTATCGAATAGTGCTGACAAAATTTCCATTTGTATCTCGTTTAATTTTGAGATTTCAAGGCCCTGTCACTCCTTTTTTGTGCGCAAAAGTCACATCAGAAAATAACCCTGGATTTAGGCAAGTCTAGTCGTTTACTCTGTTGGTTATGTTGATGAACTCAACATTCAATCTTCACTTTAAAAAAAAGGAGAAGAATATGTTGTGATAATTATGCAATTGTGATCGAGGCTGTATTTACCACGTTTTCTCAGTTTCCTTAGAGTGCTAGATTTCGATGACAAGCCTAAATTGAACAAACTGGTCTACTGACTAGCAAAAAAATCATTCAAGGACAATATTCGGTATACTTCGGTGCCTTACTTAGCCTGAAGGCTGCTTTTTGTTTTCATGAAAGTAAT
>BLAZ01000360.1:65680-68180 GCA_014633955.1 Acropora tenuis | reverse complement strand
TCTAACGCCAGGAAGGCTGGAGTTGTAGTCTGTTTATGGATGTCGCAATTGTATTTCTTCAGTTTAAACCAAATGAATGGTCTTTAATTAAGTCCCCGTATTTCTTTCTTTACCTTGGCCATCAATTCCACTTCTCACGAACTCAAGCAGAACAATTCTCGTTTACAAGCCTGTTATTACTTCTTAGCCCTCAAAATAGCCCTCAAAATAACATCAATTTCCTCAGATTCTGGGATGTTTTGAGTCAAAAGAGGGAACTCTACCGACATATTGAAACCGACACAATGACAATTTCACTTCCAACCTTATACAATTGGCTCAAGATCAATGTTTGATCTTTTTTATAGCCTTAGCAGGTTTCATTTGGTAACTCCTGATTTCCCTCGAATCCCTTTTTATTTCGCTTCGATCTATTTTTAGCTTTGTTTTGCCCTATGAAAAGTGTCTCATCAACTTAGGCTTGAGGGAACTCTAAACTTGAGCTGGCAGGACTTAGTTCATCTTTTAGCATGTTTTCCGCATAATCATTCTTCTCTTTTATGTAAATAAGTTTCTCAAAAGCGAACAGGGGAGGAGGTAGAATCATATACATACGACTCCATTGTTTAGTAGTACTGCAATTCTTCGAAAATGTATAAAGTTGCTGAAACATTCAATGGTGCCTTTTACTTTTATTATTATGATACAAGTTCTTTTCTTGAGCTCTGGCTGATATTATACTGACGTACCCTTGTAAGGGATCGAGTCATAATTTATGAGCAAAGGTGCCTTTGCCTTGGGAAACCAATACTTACCTCAGAATCCTTGTTATTCCTAGTAGCGTTCTTTTTGGCGTAATGAAGTTCTGATTTTGATGCTAAACATTTCCAGGCAGTTTTATAAGTTCATGGTTCACTTCCCAGTGGTCCTACAATGATCGACACAAAGTGCAAAGTTCTCATGTTCCACCTCCTTGAAAGTTTTCCCCGAGGCTCCAAATGCTTTCCGACTTTCTCATTCTCCTTGTCACCAATTCTCTTATCCTCAGGTACAGTTGCTTAACTACCACCAGAATGCCCGGTCTTAAATGACGTCATCACATTTAACCTTACAATAATGTGACACCATTGTCTGTCCTTCCACTATCGGACACGTTTTCATACCATTGATCCTCTCTTTTCCAAATGATATTTCCCACATAGCCTCCAATAGACTGCTTTTGCAATTTTTGCATTGTAGTGTCTCTGTTTATATTCCGCTTGGGATAACCTTTTACACTCACACGTTTCTCGCCACCTAGCCAATAAAATGTTATACTTCAGCTGCTTATCTGCGTAGATGCATGTTCCACGTTTTCTCTTTTCTCACAGGGCTTCTGGCTTGGATTTTGCATTTGATGACGAAAATATGTAAATCATTCTCGTCGGTGATTTAAGTTTAATACGTTCGATTGGAGAAAAAGGGTAATGAAGCATATCAATAACGAGGCAATCTTTTGACTTTAAACATCCTTTAACCGAAAACTGCATTAGCCAAGAACGTGGTTGTTATTGGATCTATCGTTGGCAACAGCATCATTTGTCTTTTGCTGATCCGATTCAAGACTCTCCGCACAGTGCCGAATTTCCTGTGGCAACTTTAGCCTTCATTGACATCTTGAAACCTATGACAAAAATTCCGCTCCTGATTATGTGGTACATTTGTAGAATTCTTTTTTTGAAACGCCGCTTCATATCCTAGATGTTTTCATCTTGGATTGTATCTTAGAAGGTACGTTGTGTTTGACTACACATTTTGAGCATTTTACACGGACAAAAATGTGAGGTCTGGACCCTTTCTTGACGGCTTTACGAACAAAAGCAGTCAACTTACAGTCCGTCATTATCTCTGTTTCTGAGCAGCGTGTTCTCAGGGTATTAAGGACACACTGGCAAAATTTGTGAATGCTGTGCTAGTCGTTGTTTATTATTGCCTATGCGTATATTGATATTTTAGTCGCTACTCTTTGAGAACGAAGCATACAACATTTTTTGAGCAGTACAGCCTCCTGTTTTCATCGAAGTTTTTATCTTTCTCTCATGACCTGACACTTTCAATAGTCGAGTCGACTTTTCAACTGACGGGTCGTCACGACCTGATCGAATCGTGACGATCTGTCGAGATATTTGCAGCTTCCCTAGGCAGTTCGACTTCCGGCAGTAAAGCTTGCTTCCTTTTTAAACTTCACGACCCGACATCCGGTGAGCCGGGTCGTCAACAGCAATTGACGACCCGACTCAGTTCATGAATATTGGACATGTGTGCAAAGAGTTGGACAAATAGCCATCATTCATTCCTGCTTCGTGTTCACGTGCAAGCTGGCAATTTCATTTCCTTCATAAATGAGAAAGATCAGGAACAAATAAATACAAGTGGCCATGGCTTGTTTGCACTGGCATTTGCAATAGATCTATACCATGGATAAGACCCTGTGACGGCAGCATTATGACCAGTAAAACATGCATCCACATTACCTCAGAGG
>BLAZ01000357.1:389731-391692 GCA_014633955.1 Acropora tenuis | reverse complement strand
CCATCAAGCTTAATACAACAGCAAAAGCCTCCTGGGCACAAGTTCACCCTGGCACAGGGTCTAGTTTGTCAAACATTTTGGCGGGATAATGGATCACGATCAAATACTCATACTTGTGGCATGTTTTGTGTGCATATAAATCTCGCCCAGATCGCAGACCAAACGTGCCTTGTATGCCCTCTCTAGTTCTTCTGGTGACCATGTTGGGTCATCATCTAAAGAGTCACACTCATTTTGCTGATCACTTAATGGTCCAGGCAGTTCCTCTTTCTCATCAAACACATTGGCAGGCATATCCAAACAGACTTTTGCTGTGGGAATTTCATCTGGTGTCTGTGTTCCTACACGTTTATAGGATAAAAACCATCACTTGAAATAACAAAAAAGAAAAGAACAACCACCTAAGGATAAATGACAGCCTAGAAATGAAGCAGCACTTACCAGCATTCACTGTAAGGTTTTGCTGTTGAAATTCTTGGAATGTCTTGACCCAGTGTTCTTGGTTGTAGGAAATTCGTTTTTGTAACCTGGTTACTCTCCCTTTTAATATGACAATTTCTTCTCTAAGAAGCTTACAAGATTGGCAAACCTAGGAAATTCAAGATTTTATTCTCCCATTCATCTCTTCTTTTTACGAAAAGATTATATGAAAATTTAATCTTCACATGAATTTCCACAGGGATTTCTGTAACTTATCCTGCGTTTGAATTATTTATTTTTTTGTCTGTGGATAACATACCTGTTCAATTACATCGGCAACAGGCATTTGAGGGTCATTGTTCATTAGAGGAAGCACTGACGGGTTTGTTCAAGATGAGACAGCCTGTATGGGTACAAGTAATAAAAGATATGATACATGCTTATTGAAGTCTAATTAGCAGCCATCTATTGCATTATGGAGATTGTATAAATTTCTAAGTTTTAAAAATGTACCTACCAGCTCAGTAGAAACACAGTCTGGATCATCTGATGGAGCAGTATCATATTCTTGGCAGCCTGCTGCCTCAGGTAGAGAGGGCCCCTGGTCATTCTAGTGAAGAAGGTACAGTTCAGGAATAAACATCATGCATACAGTACCTACACACACACACACACACATCTATCTTATTGGAGGAAGCAGGTTAAAAGATCAAATTGTAAAGACATAAGTGCTGATGTGGACCTGCACTGTCCAACTTCAACTAAATTGAAAACAATGTAAGCTTGTGAAGTAGAATGATCACGAATATTTGTAGAAGCATGTAAAAATATACAACACAAGAAAAGTATCAATTAAGGCAATGGATGGGAATTAAAACGATCATAATACCTCTACTTCAACTGGCCCAATTTCAGGAAATGCAATCTTCATTGGGGAAAGGCCAGATTCAGAAGTGCTGGACTATGTGAACAGCATTCAAGAATAATAATCTCAGTAAGAGATGAACAACACAAGGAAATTATCAGTTACAGCAGTGGTCTAGAATTGAAACAATCATGATACCTCTACGTCAATTGGCACAACTTCTAAAGAAACCTCCATTGGGGAAGGTTCAGATTGAAAAGTACTTGGCTGTGGGGACACCATGAAAAATACATAAAAAATTATTCAGTAAGAGATGTGTGAAATCTTTATAAGAAAGGCTCTAAAGATAGAAATAAACTTAAGTCTACCTCGTTCTTTTATGCAAGTCCTTTTAAGGTCTAACGAATGAAAGATATTGGGATAATTGGGACAATAACGTAATGAGGCTGATACGCAAACTTCTAATAATTTTTACTCGGAGACGTGAAATTCTTCACATGGCACAGGAAGTTACCCGCACATGCATTGAGAATAAAATATCTTTGACAGTATAAAAATGCACATTAAAGTGCTTATCTCGTTTTATCAGAACTGAATCTAAATAAATTGAAGCACAGGCTGAAATCAGTTAATCTTACATGAAACATCAAAACATGAACACGAAGGCAGAGATTGT
>BLAZ01000357.1:348480-353480 GCA_014633955.1 Acropora tenuis | reverse complement strand
TTGGTTTCTGAATCAGACCGATCCATTCTACTCAGCCCACTGATTTTTCCCTTGTCGTCTAGAAAGACCTGGAAGAGCTCGGAGGGACTGGAATGAGATCCGTAGACTCCATTATCATCTACCGTTAGGTCTTCGAACTGAACGACTTCAAGGTCGACAACAAACACTGCGCTCTCTGTTATGCCACTGGGTACTCTGGTACAGATCTTCTCCGCAGAAACGTTTTGACCAACACAGATCTCCATTATTTCTTTGGAAGTAATTCCAGTTGCTGTATCTTTGTAGACAGGAAAATTATTTATTTTCCCTGAAAGAAATGAAGTAGGGTTTGATACTTGAGGAAATTTTTCAGTTTAACAAACGCGATTGCCTTCCCTTTTGAATAAACAAGAGGAAGGAATGTTTCAATCGTACTTTAAGTACTTGAATACCTGGAAATAGCTACTTACTATTTCTTTCAAATGGAGAGAATATTAAAATGTTGTCGTCTGAACTGTTTTCTTCGCTCGACTCGTCACAATTTGCCCTTTTCCTTTTGCGTGAAGAAATTACCTTCGAAAGAAGACATCAAAGTTTTGTCTTTACTCGTAACAAGACGTCGTAATTCCACTTTTTTCGTTAGGCCACAATTACAAAAGAACGTAAAGTACAGTGAACCTTAAGCAGGAAATCCTTTTTTGTCATGGACACGGTACGGTCTACTCAATTGGGGGTGGGGGGATCGGGCGAAGCTGGTTTGCTCCGCCATGCTACGAAAATGCTGCATAGCAATGTATTTCTTGATTTCTAGCCCCCTGAATTTTACAACTTTGATGGTGAATTATTCGATATTAGACCTATCATGACAAAATTCCTCAACTCGTTTGTGCTCCGTCTGCATGCTGGAAATCACTTATATTAAAGCCTTACTTTTGGACAAACAAAAAACCCAATGTACTGGTTCGATGAGATACACCCGGGACAGGGTCTGAAGTAAAGTCAGAAGAACATAGAATCCCATCTATTGCTGTCAATCTGAAGGTATTAGCAATGTACTCAATCAAATTTGTTTTTATTTACTTGCGATGGGCAAAAGTGAGAGTAGTTAAATAGGTTAGTAATATTTTCAGCCTCTTTTTCTATCCGGCTTTACCTGTCTGACCACAAGGTGCCTGTAATTGAACAGGTCATATCTAAACGGATTTGTAGCAGGAAATTAAACAGCCCCTGGGAACCTATCAAAGCTAATCGGATTCTAGCGGTTAGCTATAAACACAACAATGTGATTAATCGAGCGATAACTCTTTTAGGCAATTACCTCTACCCCAGAGTTTTTGCTTTCTTCTGAGCTGGAAGGTTGATAGTCTTTACAGCGTATACTACTAACGTCCGCGAAGGTTCTATCCTGTACGAGAAATTACAGTAAACAAAATTGAGGCTCAGTTTTTGGAAACAACACAACAGAACATTGGACGAAGGTGATGTGGGCGACACATAACTAATGCAAAGAAATATATATGACATGAGTAAATTGATTTATGTCGGAAATTAAGATAAAATGGTAATTTTTAAATGGTGCACGATTTTCATCTTTCAATTCACAAACCGTGGTTTAAAATACAGCAACGAATATAATTTGTGGACACATACCCGTTTTCTCCTCTTAAACGGAAGAGATCCCACTTCAAAGTCGCTGTCTGAAGACATAACTGAAATGGACGTGGCATCTTCATTTTCATGTTGCGAACTTTCTTCAGATGACTGCAAAGCATTTGAGGAAGGAGTAATGCAACTTTTGGTGCTGATTTCTTCTTCTGTCGAATCATCCTTCTCTCCGATCTCGCTGAGGTGTGCATCTTCATCTTTGCAATGGCGTTCTCCTTCTTTGGGGCAATGATCGTCTTCTTCTTTTTCCATACCATCCGATTCTATGACAATACTCTCGCGCCCTTCGAGATCACCACCCTCTCCAAGTTTTTTAATGGCTAGTATGCCCTCTTCCTCCTTCAACATTAGGCTCTCTTTATCCTCTGCCAAATCATCACTGTCATTTGTGTAGTTGGAAACACCATTTTGCTGCATTTCCTGGTCAACGCCATTCACTAATGTACCCTGCAGCTGTGGGCGAGAGATGTCGTTATCTGCCGTAGAGGCAGGGTAATGGACGTTTTCATCGCCTATTTGACTCGCAGAATGAGAACTGAAAGGGAAAATTAAGGTGACATTACACGAGCCGATTTTTAAGCAAACCTTGTTGCGTTAAAAGTCGATATCGTGTAACATGGAGCATTTTGTAACATTTTGTTGCGGCAACATGTTGCAGGTCTTTGAAAGCGATTCACAAACCAGCGACATATTGTTGCTCCCATTTTGTTAGATGCGTTAGAAATCGGCTCTTGTAACATACTGTTGAGGCTAAAGTTGCGTAAAAAGTTGAGCAGCGCGTGCAACCTCACCTTTAAAGGAAACACTAAACTAATTAACGCTATTACAGAAAAAAAATCTTGGAAGAAAAGTTTCTTATCCTCCTGCACCTACCTCGTTTGCCCCTTCTCCCTCCCTCTCTCTCTCTCCCTCTCTACGTGAAGAGACTTAGCGGTACTGTCAAACAACAAGTAGTCGAGTTTTTAAAACAAATGTTTTCTCGCTTATTCGTCACAGAGAAATCGAACAAAAAATATCCGAAGAAATAAGTTTCCGATGATGGCCAAAAACTCGAGGTTAATGTGTTACGCAAGTTACTGCTCTTTCAATGAAGTTAGAGAGTACGTAGAGTGGAACATTGCCACACGCATGTTTATACCTATAGCCTATTTCTTTAGCTGTTAGGCAAGACAACGATTTTTTTGACCTCCTAATAATGTATTAATTAAAGAGGGCCGGGCCTGTGCAAATTAGGGGCACCAACTCGTGTCAATAACAAAGCATCTATATCTCTATCGTCACTTACCGGGGTGATTCTTGGAGAATTAAAAAAGACTGCTGAGCTGTTTCTGGAACGCCACTAAGATGCAACCTTTTCCATATCCAAGCACAAAGTTGATTGGACGATTTCCAATCCTGGACGGGGTAGACTTTGATAATTCCATTTCCCGTACCTCCCAGTTGCGCCGAAATGGGATGTGTGTCTACCAGAAACAATTGGTTGGATGTGTAGCCGACAACAAATACATAACCACCGCAGCTGTAAATTGCAATGTTGTTTGGCTTGCTGGCAGCACATAACCTGCTAACAGCTCTGAGGAGAGCCTCGCGTCCTTTCTTACTGAAGACGTGATGAGGAGATACGACCTCTTCTGTAAATTCAAATTCTCTGGATAAAATGTTCGCGTTACGCAGAATAATATAAGCCTCCAAAACATCATACATCTTTTCAATATTTCGAAAGAGGTTAAAGCGATTTGGCATAGTAAGAACGATCTCGTCGATTTCTTTGGCTAACACGCTCCACTTTGCGCTATCCAAGGCAGGTAACATGACATTTCCACTCTGTCCAACAAACAGCTCGGTGATCAGCACAGACAGAAAGGCGCAGCTGTTAGTAGCGTCATTAGGAATACCCTTGTCATGGCATTCGACAGCAGTGCTTTGGCTCACTGAAAGGGGGATGTCGCGGCCTGTCGTCTTTAAGAGTTTGACATCCTGGAACAACTGCACTATTTTCAGAACTGTTGGCCTGTTCGTAGGACAGAGCGTGGCACACTCATTCAGAATTCTTTCCATTTCCCACCAGACTGTTGACTGTAACTTGCTATACTTAACAGACCAAATAGGCAACATGTGTGCCCTCAATCTGCGGGCCACTTCGTTTTTCAAACTGTCAAAATTTTTTTGGGGCAGCTGATCAAGTTCATATTGATAGGGAAATTCTAAATCTGGATTTAAAAGCAAAAAAATTATCATACCGAGTGCCCAAACATCACAAGCCTTTAGCTGGTCAAGAGACATGGGTTCACCATCGGAAGCGAACAACTCCGGGGCCATATAAACAACAGTTCCTCGGTCCACCTTTGTGGTTCTTGTGTGACACAATGTCTCTGTCTGCTGTAACGCCGCTCTGCTTTCTCCAAAGTCAACAAGTTTGCATGAAATTGGATTGCTGGCCCAAGCTTCTTCAACTTTTCCCTTGTCATCAAGATGGTAGTAATGTTGATTAGAAATTAACACATTTCCTGGCTTCAAATCTCTGTGAGCAATGTGCTGATCGTGCAAATACTGTAAACCGAAAGCTGTGTCCTCTGCGATCTTGTAGTGTAAACAAGCGAAAGATGATACGATTTCTTCCTTGGTAGACATGTAATCTAAATAATCTTGCAGAGAGCTTACCCGACCTTCCAAGCCGAATGGCGCAAAATCAAAAAACACATACTCAAGCATCATGGCAAGAGGATTTTGACAGACAGCTTTCATTTCGACGATGTTTTTGTGGCGCAGCGATTTCAGGATTCGAGCTTCCTTTAAGAACAAACGTGTTTCGCGATCGTGTTGTCGGAGAAGTTTCTTAACAACGACTGACTCTCCATCACTTCTTTTCGCAGTGAACACACACCCAAAACTTCCTCTGCCGATCTCCTCCTTGTCAGTAAGATCGCTCCAAGAAAACTGAGGAAAATCATTAAACGATAAACTTCTCTTTGTACGCTCAAGCAATCCAAACAATGGCAACTTGAACGCCATGCTGCCTTGACTTGGCGGTGCGTTCAAGTTTCCCGCCAAAAGTGAAACATATGACCGGAATCGAATTTAAAAAGTCACGCATGCTACCACGGTAAGATAGCATTAATGCCATTTGCGATGTGTAGCTTACTTGCTTTTCAGTTGCTTTCAATTGGTTTGGCTTCGTTTGGTTTGGTTTCGTTTCTTTCTCTCAACTCATGTGGTACTGATTATTTTCAAGGGGTCTGAAGTGTTGAGTTCTCGAAAATTTAGACCTCCAAACCTTCAGACCTCGGAAACTCATGATCGTGACTCACCCCAAGTGTCAAATCACGCAATAAACCCGCGACTGGTAAAAGGTTTTG
>BLAZ01000357.1:330974-333474 GCA_014633955.1 Acropora tenuis | reverse complement strand
TAAAGACATTGGAGTAAACAGTAAACCCTATTTTTTACGCGAAACATTGTAATCATGTCGTCAAGACAGTAGATGATCTCAATTTGGATCTCAGTGACACATCATCTTATGAATTAATCCAGATCAGAATGTCAAATGTCTTAGAATTATACTACGAATAAACAAGTTATTACCGGTATGCTCTTTTGATCAGCAACATCACGCAGAATGCCTATTGTTCTCTGGACATTTACTTGCAGTGTTGACAAAATAATAGGTCTGTGATTTCACTGTCGAACCGTGACAGGGACGATTCTCTTTGGCTCAATTTTATGCGAGCTCTCCTCCGCAGGGAGTACCACTTAGCTCATTATCTTTTTAGGGCGGGGCCTACTAAACTATTGTTCGAGCTTTTGTTCATATATAACACAGGAAACGCTTCAATTAGGCTGTTTTGAGCCAACCGTGACAAACACTTGAATTTGCATTTCCCATTTCGAATGTCGATCAATTTTTGCCTGAAACCATCAGTCAATGTTGATCTTTTGCTTCATGTCGTTCCTACCATGTGTTGACAAAGATACCGATTCTATGAAATCAATTATTTTGATTAAATTTTTACTGTTACCCACCGCTTTACCAAAAATTAAAGGCCCAAGTCTCTTTTCCCACGTCTACATCTCGTAGCAAGAAATGGCTTTATGATGAATAGAGGATCTCCAAATTTCATACTTTCCGTTTTCCATTATCTTCAAACAAGACAGTAACAAACACCGGCACTCTGTAAGGTAGAGCGATTTTTTTTATTTGTGAGGCAGTGTTCACTGTCGAAAAGAAACACATGCGAGAATCTTGTTCTTCATTTGAGTTCATCAGCCTGTTGAGGCATTAACCGTTTCACTTCGGGATGACGCTGAATGAATATGGTGGAACAGAAAATGATTGGTGCTTTTTGATCTGACGGTCTCCTTTGATGTGCCAGTCTAGCATCATAAGTACTTTACATGCCGATTCATGTTATCGTGAACAACTTGTGTCACCTTGGGAGTAACAGCATCGAAATGGAAAAACGTTCTCGTCCACCACAAAGATATTACAAGAACCTTGGAACCAGTTCAATTTCGTTTGCCTGGTCGAATGGAAATGGAAATGCGTTAGAAAACGGGAGGTTCTTGGTGTCTATGAAGCTGAATGAATAGTTGGCCAAAAGATATGTGATGGAAAAGCTGTTTACATGGTGAAATGGCATGGATATTCCGCCAGCCAGAACACGTGGGAGCCGAAAGTCTATCTGCCAACAGAGTTGATCGAGACATTCGAGTTACCTGACTCTGACCTCGTTCGCGTTGAGAAGGCCAGAGAAAAGATCAGCCTCTTATTTGAAGGAGGGTTAAAAGTTCCTCTTCAATATGAGGACACGATCGAGATTCGCCATGATGGAGTGCGGTTCCTCTTGCCAAACCTTGTGGCACCCGTAGAAATCAGTCACGTGGACTTACAAGATGGTGGCCTCGCCCCCTTTGTTGAATGGACTGTCAATGTCAACGCCAACTGATGCCGCATCGTGCAGCTTACCTTCCACCTGCTATTAGCCAAACCACCCTCATTTTATCTTGATGGCAAGAAAGCCACGCGTCCGATCGAGCGTCTTCAGATCATCTTCGGAAGAAATACGTACCTGCTTCTCTTAAAATCAGAGAACAAAGAGAAAACGGCTTCTTTAGACGCCAATAAAGTCAATAGCCAACACACACAAGTGTATCAAAAACAAAAGATAAGAAAACCTGATTGAAAATGATGAATGATAAATCTTACTCCTGGATTTTGTTACAAAAGATAAGTTGACTCTCTCAAAAATAAATCCAATCATACTGAAAAAAGTCGAATTGTTGCAAAAAAGTAAGTCAAACGACAGGCATAAGTCGAACCGATACACAAGCCGGCAAATTAGCGCCGGTCATCAGACATTTGTCCCGCAAATTTGAAGCTTTTGACTCGCGAATGCTGCCTCTAACTTGTCATGTTGACTGGGCTGTTCAGTTATGACATGAAATATAAAATATATTTTCGCTTGAGGAACACAAATGCGAAAGTGGACTTTTAATATAATAGCTATAGTGCATTCTGATTTGTGTTCACTCACAGCTCACGTATCACGTCTATGTTAAACTTAAACACACTACTCCTGCCAATATCAACATATAAGTCGTTTCATTCTCTTTACTTTACGGACTTCGTGCAGTCACATTGAGACAACGTTACTATATTAGACACATGCACACTGCGACTTCTTATATAATGGCTTTGGTATCTTGATTCATAGCGAGTAACCGTTCACTCAGTTCCTCTGATGATAGGGAAGTGAAAGCCCACCTTGTCTTGGAACAGCAACATGCAGTATTTTTGACAGCAGGTCAGGTTTTCTCGGCTTTTTGGGAATAGTGGGGCTATGGCCTAAAAGGTATGTCAAGAGTTTGAAGCTGTGGAACCTTGAGACATTTTAGCTCCTGCTCTGACTATT
>BLAZ01000357.1:315805-320805 GCA_014633955.1 Acropora tenuis | reverse complement strand
CAAGTTTCTCCGAGGGCGTGTCCACTTCTGCCGCTGTTGAAGACTAAGAAGGAATTCTTTTCTCCAGCGAGTCCAGAACTCGTTTGCTAAATGGGTAACTCGTCTCCAACGCTTCCTACAATACACATCCGCTGGCTGAAAAGCACCTGGTGGAGCGAGAACGACCTTTGTCTTCATTGTCAGGAGATGGTTAGGAGTAAGTGGACTTAGCGAATCTGGATCAGCAAGTTGACTAACAGTCAAAGGGCGACTGTTGACTATGGCTTCTGCTTCACACATCAGAGTCCTGAGAGACTCGTCGTCTAATTGCTTTCCATTATCTAGTAGCAAAGATGAGAGAACGTTTCTGGCTGATCTTATTAGACGCTCCCAAACGCCTCCCATGTGGCTCGCTGCTGGAACGTTCATCTTGAAAGAGAACCAATCACACTGTTCTTCTAATAGCTTTGTTCTAATCTTCTCTTGGTCCATTTCGGCTAAGGCTTGGGCGAGTTCTGTGCAGGCTCCGACGAAGTTTGTCCCCTGGTCGCTTCTTAGCTGACGGATACGGCCTCGACGACTAATGAACCTTCTCAACGCATTAATGAATGAGTCAGTCTCGAGAGAGTTGGCCGTTTCGATGTGCACAGCTCTCGAAGCCATGCAGGTGAAGAGCACGCCATAACGCTTCAGTTCCTTCCTTCCGTCTTTAATGATGAAGGGCCCAAAGTAATCCACGGCGCAGTATGTAAAAGGTGGAGCTGCCTCAAGATGATCGTCAGGTAGGTCTGACATTCTTTGTTCTTGAACCGCTCCGCGTAGCCTCTGGCACTTGACGCAGGATGAAATCATGTTAGCGACTACGGTTGGACCACTGACCACCCAAAAACCATTTGATCGTACTTCGTTCAAGGTCATTCCTTTTCCTTGATGATGTGTACGCTCGTGAAAATGCTTGACAATCAACTTTGTGACATGGCTGTTTCGTGGCAGGATGATGGGAAACTTAATGTCATCTGTCAAGCTTGCACGTTTAAGACGTCCACCGACTCGCAAAATTCCATCCACATCTAAGAACGGGTCGAGCTTGTAGAGCGAGCTGCTTGTTTTCATGTTAGCCTTTCTTTGTTGGGCAAAAATTCTACTGTCGGTGTCGGCGTTTTTCTGCTTCATCTTCTGTAGAACCACTATTTCTTCTTTAAAGGCTTCAATCTGTGCATCACGAATAATTGCGCACTCCGCGCCTTTCAAATCACTGACGTTCAGCCTTTGTACTTCCTCATGGCTGTGCTGTTTCTTGAGCACGCGTTCTTTCAGAAATCTGATGTAGCGTTGACACAGGGCAACTGCTCGCTTTGCACGATGCCAGTCAGAGAAATACTCCACTCTCTTTGCAAGGCTTAGCTTCTCTGAATGTGCTTGCGCTATTTGTGTTGTAGCTGTGGTTGCCATGGCGACAGACTTCTTGACTTCTGGGTCGTTCTCCTGGATTTCGTGACCTTCTCTACCGCTGTTGACAGAGTGGTTTTCATTCTCCCAGAGAAACTCTGGCCCAGTGATCCAACGGGAGTTTAGCAGCTCTTGTGTTTTCAAACCTCGCGATGCTTCATCTGCTGGATTCTGTTTCGATTCCACGTACTTCCACTGATCAACGGAAGTGTGTTCTTGAATTTCTTGTACTCTGTTAGCGACAAAGACATGAAACCGCCTACTCTCGTTGGCTATGTATCCTAGTACCACTTTGCTATCTGTCCAAAAATATTCTTGGTCAATGGTGCACTCTAGCTCCCGTTGCAACTGCTGGCTGATCCTTACTGAGCACACGGCAGCGGTAAGCTCAAGGCGTGGTATAGTTACAGGCTTCAGCGGTGCCACTCTGGACTTGCCCATGACAAAGGAGCAATGGACTCTCTGGTTTTCGTTCACGAGACGCAAGTAACTGCACTGGCCATAACCCTTGACACTTGCGTCCGAGAAATGATGGAGTTGTGCGTTTACTACGCGACCAAAGTTGTCGGGCTTGTAGCATCTGGGAATTGAGATGCGTTGAACTTCTAACAAATCTGATCTCCACTTTTCCCACTTGACTTTGACTTCGTCTGGTATCGGATCGTCCCAGCCCACTTCACGGCGACACAGCTCTTGAAGAATTGACTTCCCGTCTAATAAGAGCGGAGCGACGAATCCGAGTGGATCGAAAATCGAGCTCACAGTGGAGAGTATTCCTCGTCTAGTACATGGCTTGTCTTGTAGCACTATGGTGAACTGAAAGCAGTCGGACTCAACACACCAGTGGACGCCGAGTGCGCGCTCTAAGGGAAGCGAGTCAAGGTCTAGGTCCAACTCTTTCACGCCATCTGCTCTATCTTGCTCTGGGATTCGTCTGATAACTTCTTTACTATTTGATACAAACTTGTGAAGTCGGAAACCTCCCTTGCTACACATTTGTTTCACACTTGCGATCAGCTTCGTTGCTTTGTCGACCGGTGGGACGGACTTTAGACCATCGTCAACGTAGAAATCGTTACGAAGGAAATCTGCGGCGCTAGCTCCAAATTCTTCTTCAAAATCATCGGCCGTGGACTTCAATGCGAAGTTTGCGCAGCCTGGAGACGATGTGGCTCCGAACAAGTGTACGGTCATTCTGTACTCTTTCGGTTCCTTAGTGAGGTCGCCATCTTCCCACCAGAGAAAACGTAGCAAGTCCCTGTACTCTTCATTCACTTTCACTTGGTGGAACATGGCCTCTATGTCACACATAAACGCGATCGCCTCTTGTCGAAACCTGCAAAGTACGCCAGTCAAATTGTTTGTCAAGTCAGGGCCTTGAAGCAGGTGCTTGTTCAGCGATTCACTTTCGAACTCGGCAGCACAGTCAAAAACTACACGGATCTTATTGGGCTTCTTTGGATGATAAACTCCATGGTGTGGAATGTACCAAACGTTTCGCTTCTTTCTACCTTGACCATGGGAAGTGTGGTCCGCCTCAGGCATCTCTGGCACTCTCTCAGCGTATCCATTCTCTATCAATTTCTTCATAAATTCCACGTAGTGTTCGTAGTATTGCTGACCGTTTCTACCCACGAACCTTCTTTTTAGCTGACTAAGTCTGCGAAGCGCTGCTGTCTTGTTGTTTGGGAGCTCAATGGTTTCGTTCTTCAAGGGTAGTGGGAGCTCGTAATGGCCATCTTCACGATGTCGAATTCCTCTTTCTGCTATCTGAATGAACTCTCTGTCTTCCTTGGATAGACCATGCTTCGATTTGCCTTTGTGCTCCAGGAAATCGAGCTCGAACATCTGATTAATAGCTGATGGGTTTATGACCTCCTTCGTTTTTCCGTGGAATACGAAGCTTAATTGGTTAGGGTTGTCGCTTGCTCCAGAAGTAACCTCTCTCGACAGGATACGGTGACAAGTGGAATCGAGGGCGTAGCCATCTTGAGGGGTGTTTGACGTGGCGACTGGTCCAACGATGCTCCAACCCAGTGAGGTTCGAACTGCGTAAGGCTCTTCACCTTTACCACGTATAACTTCTGTTGGTTTGATTGCCTTCGGGCAGTTACAACCGATTAGCAAGCCAATATCCACATCGGCATCGTACGGTGGAATTTTGCCCTGGATCTTTCTAAGGTGTGGCCAGCTGTTTATAATCTCCGGTCTTGGAATTTGGTCTCGACGTGAAGGAATAGTTTCCCTTGCATATGTCTTGGGTAGCTCAATCTCGGTGCGTTTATCAAGACGTTGTACGACCAAGCCATCAATTCTCTCCACAGCTATTCTCTGACGACCAAGCATAGTACTCAAATCTAGACTAGTCTGAACACCCTTGATGCCGAGTTCGCGCTGTACTTGGGTGGTCAGGAAGGTTGTATCGCTTGCATCGTCTAGGAGAGCGTAGACCTTGATTGCTTTTTCTTTGTTATCCTTGTGAAACAACATGACTTGAATGATTCGACAGTTAGTGATCACGCTAGCAGATTCTGCGGTTGAGCTGTGTACTACACTGATCAGGTGTGAACTTGCGGATTCTGCAACTGGCGGCTTCTCTCCGAGTGATTCGTTCCTGCTAGAGGTTTGCTGTATTTCTTGTAATTTAGACTCAGGCTGTGGACTACGTTCTGTAGATCTCGGTTTGACGCCATGCAACAATGTATGGTGACGTCTTCCACATTCCTTGCAAATGGACCGATTGCGACATCCTGAAGACACGTGACCTGACTTGAAACAGCCATAGCAGAGACCCTTGCTGCGAATAACTTCACTGCGCTCGTCTACGGAACTTTTAAGAAATTTACTGCACTTAACGAGATCATGACGAGCATTGCAAAGTGGACAGTTCTGATCTGCTGGTGGTTTTGACGACGGGACGAGACTGTTGACGGGTGGACTAGCTGCAGTCGCAAAGGAATTGGCGCTTAAATCGCTATCGTCCTTCTTCCTTGATTTGTTCCTCCATCCCCACTTGGGCTGGGCACCAGTCTTCTTTCGCTCCGCTTTCAATGCATCCGGTGAGAAGATAGGGTCATTTGCAAGCTCTGCTTCTCCTCTGACAAAGTTCACTAAGGTGCTAAATGTAACAATCTTCTTAGACCTTGTTTGTGTCTCATGGGCGTGCCGACACCATTTAACAGCAGAGTACGAAGGAAGTTTGCTGCTTACTAGGCGGAGGGTTTCTGTTGAGTCGAGGTCCCCCATTGACTGCATTGTCTTCATAGCTTCTTCGCAGCGCACGAGAAAATCAGAGAAGTCTTGGAGGCCACTGCTATCTCCATCGTTGATCTTTGACCAGCTTCTTAGATTAGACTTGTACGCTTCGGCTACATGGACGGGATTCCCAAAACGCTGATCTAACATTTTCCGTGCCCTTTCATAAGCGCTGTCGGAGCTCATAGCCAGGAAACCCTTTACTACGTTGTTAGCTTTGCCTTTGGTGTACTTGTTTAGGAAATACAGACGATCTCTATTCGAAGGCACATTACTGCAAATGATGGAATCGAAAGCAGTGACGAAAGCGGGATACT
>BLAZ01000357.1:299755-300795 GCA_014633955.1 Acropora tenuis | reverse complement strand
TAACTGTGGAGCTCTCTCACAAATAACTGTGGAGCTCTCTCACACTGCGTCTTTTGTTTTGTTCTTGCGAACCATGCTGAAAACCCTCTCTTCCCCCGCATTTGAATGTGGCAATACTAATATAATTTTGGCCACTTTGAACATTTTTTTTAAACTGAAATTGTCCATCTCCTGCTTTCATTGTAGACAAGTAACCCCAAATGACATCCATTCTGTAATACTTCTTGACTTCTTCATAATCTTCTTTTTCAATGACACACGCATCATCCTAAACTGATTTTGGAATGTCACTTTCATCCAAAGGTTGGTATGCAAGAAATTCCTCCTGCAATTCATTAAGATCTTGAGAACTTAGATTTAGTCTTAACTGTTCAACAAAGAACTCAACACTTTCAAATTCACAGCTCTCTCGTTCTGTAAAATTTACAAATACTGAATGCATCAGTACTTCATCACTCAAAGGCAGTTTGTCTAAGCCATACTTTGTTACAGAGCTATAAAACTGGAGGACACCATCTAAAAATTCGTCCTTTTCATTCTTTTTAATGTCACCCTCATTAAATAGTTTATTTAATTTAGTCTTAGTGACAATGCCAATGAACATCACTGATGCATCTTTGTGCTTTGTGATGTCCACCTTGGTCAAATCCTCTGCTGACTTGATTGCACTTAAAGTAATGTATTTCCCCATCAACTGTTAAATAAAACTTTGCAATTTCTCATAGACCAAATATATACAACGATCTTCTCGTTGCAAGAAGCGATTTGTTGTCGTAAATGTGGGGATGATAGCATTATAGAAAAGAAGGTACACCTCCGTCAATGGATTTTAAAAGTGTTTTTTCAAGCGTTTGAACCGCGGACATGGTTCGCTTTCACTTAAGAAATAACTCGTGAGACCTTCAAACTGCTTTAAAGCACGCTCAACAGCTCGTTCAAGGCTCAGCCATTTCACGTTAACATGCTTTAAGATCTTTCTATATTCCTGGTCACAAAATTCGTAAAGCACCCTTCCTTTTGGTGCTCTTATCAAAATAGTA
>BLAZ01000357.1:190927-193427 GCA_014633955.1 Acropora tenuis | reverse complement strand
TCTGCAAGTTATGCCCTTCTGCTGCACAATTCAAACTACATTCAGACAAATTAACGTATTAACCAATTATTGTCAAGAAGCAAACAATGGTAGGACGAGCGTGCTTTTGTAAAATTAGTAAATTTGGTTTGGTTTCTTTCTTTTTCCCTAACAACCAGAAGATAAGGTGATCAAGATTAAGCAAGCCAACGACAACGCCAAAATCGCAATATCCAAAGTTAACATCTTAAAAACACCAGTTACCTCTTCCGCTAAAAGAGTTTGCGGTTTCAAAAGTAAAGATAATTCCTTTCCATCATACTTTCGTCCTTCCGTTGTAGGAGTAAAATAAGGCTAGAAAAAGAGCAACAAAAAAGCAATTAATAAAAACAAACAAAGCAAATGTATAGCTGGTTACAGCAAGCTTGTCTTTCCATTTTGCTGTACGGATCAGAAAAGACTTCGCCAAATGTTAGCAAAACTTCATTTTGCTAACAGATTCTTTCAAATCTAGAACTGTTCTACCGATATAAGGCCGATGATTGGTAGTGCTTAT
The DNA here is from genome assembly GCA_014633955.1 of Acropora tenuis. Lineage (NCBI taxonomy): Eukaryota > Metazoa > Cnidaria > Anthozoa > Scleractinia > Acroporidae > Acropora > Acropora tenuis. The sequence continues at coordinate 192,892 of BLAZ01000357.1, read as the reverse complement.
AAAAGTATTCTCAACCTTACCTGTTACTCCTAGCATTCCTTTAGATCACGTTTGCAATCCTTTGGTTGCTTATACATTTACAGAAAAGGCAAAAATAATCCAACTCTGCGTATTTTGCTGTCTCACAACAGTATCAATAGTGTTTTCCAGACGGTGGCCTGGACACCTTTAGAGAATTTCTGATTACTAAAAGATATTCAGAAAGAAGGACATATACCGGGTAAGGTATGTGCTCCTCAGTGCGCTGCCTCTGGGTTGAGGGCTTCTTTTTCTTCCTTTGGGTAGATTTGGAAGCTGCAAGTGCACCATCACGAGTCTGGAGCAGCGAAAGAACACACAGTAAATTCAACAAAAAATCATAATGGGTGACAAATTTCGCCATAAGTTTGGCGAGGAATTTGAGTGTAAATTTATTTTCCACGCGTTGTTGCGCTATCGTTTTATGTAATGAAAAAATCAGCGTCTTTTAAGAGGAATTTGGTGTCCGTAATATGCAATCAAATGGCACACTCGCTTAAAGGCTTCGGAAATTACTAGACATAATGAGATTCATGATTCTTTGTGATATACATCACAAAGTGTCCCGTAACCCTAATCCTTAACAAAATAGTAACGGTTTTGCAATGCATGAAAAACGGGACACTCTGTGACACTTTGTGATGTATTGTGAAGGACCGTGAATCTCATTATGTCACAGTATTGGATATGTATGAAAATAACCAAAAAATGGATAAATAGTCATCAATAATAGTAGTGTGGTCGCTCTTCATTGGTCACTTGAAATGTGGTTAGACAAGATAATGTACACTCTAGGCGGGTCCAGTTGTTCGAAGCAGGGTTAACTCGAAACCGGGGTTAAATAATATGTTCACCAATAGGTTTTGATTTCACCCAACTTGGGATTAGCTCTAAGCCTGCTTCATACAACTCGGCCAACAACCAAAACAGCACTTACTTTACTTGAGACATGTGGTTTTGGTCGGGGAAGTCTAGATGGCTCCATTGCTTTTTGCCTAAGAAAAGAAGCAGGAAGAGGTTTACTTTGTTGTCGACTAAACCCACTTTATTTACCAACAAGGTTCTTGCAAAAAGACTTCATATATATTGTACGTTGATCAGACATTTTGATAATTTAAAAATAGAATAGTACAAAGTAAAACAGCACAAGTGCGTAAAAGAATCTGTATGAACACATACTTTGCATGGTTTGAATGAAATTCTTGCTGATCTGAAAAATGAAATAATAATAAATATAATAACAAGTGCAAAATAATTGTCACACAATATAAGAGAATTTTGTGCGCAACTGATTAAACAATGCAACAAAGTACCAAAAGATGTAGAATGTGAAGACCTGACAAAAATAAACCATAATAAAAGAGAATAGAATCCCTCCTCTGAATAAACGGCCAGGTTCTGCCAAACTGATTTCCTCGGAGAATCTGTACTGAGTACGTTAAACTTAGTTCCGTTATATTCACTTGTAGTGTCCTTCACTATAGATGTCCCAATGCGCCAGCTAGTGTTTATTACCTTCTAACTGCTTTCTTCTGCTAGATCTGGTCCACGCTTGAATGACATCTGGAGTGCTTACTACATTGGTACAAGCAACAGATTATAGTTAATTCAAGTGTACAAGAGCAATCAGTAAGTCGGGGTTATTATCCATGGATAAAAGAATGCCACAATGAGACAATTTTAGTCGAGGACGTTCGAGGGATCAATACTTGAACGTGGTGTAGTTTAGCTCTTTAGTATCTTCTAGCTTAATGGCATAGCTTCCGAGCCACCGTGCCGAGTTCCTTCACTGAGACAGATGCACTGTCGAAACACTACTTATGTCTTAAGCCAAAGCATTATTATTTACACAAGGTAGTATCAAACAGCGTTTATTAGAGCTGTCACACCCGTTAGTCTGCAATACTAACTAATAGTGTAGTAACTATTTCACGGACCAAGTAAAAT
>BLAZ01000357.1:176143-181143 GCA_014633955.1 Acropora tenuis | reverse complement strand
CATTGGCAGCTCATTTCAATAATAAGGATTTCAACCACAGAACTTAACCCTACCTCAACACTTGTCTAAGTTGGCTTTCATTAATGAAATTAATAGACCTTACTTCAAAAAGTCAGAGAAAATTCTTTGAGAGTGTATTGCAGAGTAGTCAAGGAGGCAATAAATTTGTGGCCCCCTAAAAGTATAATATGACTTATGCTGGTATGATTCAATAATTCTTTTGATAAAGGAGGAAACCAGAGTACCCGAGAAAACAATGTCATTTGAATTACATGGTTGAATAATCATAATGTAGATCTGAGATCACATTATGGAACTTAGGCAAAGGACGTTTTTGAGCCACAGATGGCACCCAAAAGTGGGTTGTTTCCCTATTGAACTAGTCTTCACACCACCACATTTATATCATTAAGTATATTTTCACTAGTGAAGACAATTAGCTTCAAAAGATCACTGTCTCGGCATGCAAAACGTTCACTTGTGGTTTCTGGCCGTGGCTCAGAAATGTCACTTGCTTAGGCTCTCCAATGGCAATTCCATGCACCTTAACCGTACAGTATATGCTGCAAATCAAAATGAAATCAAGTTTGAAATTATGTTTGTGTTTACTTTTATTTACCTGCTAACTAACCTTGATGATGAACAATTCACATTAATTATATGACACAAAGTAAACCAGAATAAAACAAGGTTGAATTAATTTAAACCTGAAAATAATAAGCTTTCCACCTACAACAATAATTATTTACCTTTTCTTTAATACAATGTAATGAGCCCCCAGGGCCTGTGACATGATATGCGTGAAGGAATGATTGTGAATAGTCTTTGTTGGAAACGTTGGAATGTGTATTACTTTACCTGTATGAGAAAAACAGTAATAATGACATTAACTTTTCTGTCACAACAAAGGTACTTAAAACATAAAGAGCCCCTATATATGCAAGGTAATTAACAATACAATTTAAATTTAATAAACAATGATACTGTAAGTACTTATTAATACTTTCTCACATAATGAGTTGTTGGTTGTCCAGAATCGAGACAATGTTTTATTAGCCACACATGTAGCTGGCTACAGCCAGTTACATGTGTGGCTAACAAAACATTAATCACTTGAGGTAAGCCACCAGGTCAAAGTCACCAACCATCTCATGACTTTTGGGAAGGCTGTCCTGACAAGGCATCATAACAATTTACAAATAGCAATCAGTGCTAATGTACAGGCCACTGGTTGAACAAAATCTGTAGAATGTGCACAGTCTTATAAGTAAAACAAGAGTATGGCCATTGGGACTCCTGACCAGTACATTATATCTAGGAGACCCTGTCCTTTAAGTTGAGCTGCAAAAACTCCTAGTAAGCTGGATTTCTTGACTATACCCCCCTAGTTTTGCAGGCTCCACAATTTTCCAGTCAAAGTGATATAAGAGGAAGTTGCAATGTTCAATTCACCCATAAAAGAAATGATGCAATGAAGTATTGGGGGCACCTTGAACAAGGTGTCCTAAATGTAACCTAACCCTAACCCAGACATTATTGGGAGATCTGGATATGACAAAAAAGCATGGTTGGCTAAGCTTAAGTCAGTCTTTTGTGATGTTAAATTGTGTATATAAATACCATACTTACTTACAGTCAATAGAAAGTTGCTTGACAATGGTTGAAGGAACACCTGAAAAGATTTCAGAGTACATGCATGGGTTTGATTCCAACCTGGAACTCTAAGATCTTTTCAGTTTTTCCTTCATCTATTGCTAAGCACATTTCTGTTGAGTGAAAGAAAGTATTACCTTCTACCATTGGATTTACAAATACCTCTCAGTAACTGAGTTTGTGGTTCGTACTGTGAGCTATGAACCAAGCTTTTCCTAGTGATTTATGGCCCAAGCATAAAGTGCCCCAACCTCATTTCCAGGCTCTCTCTTCTGAGCCTTCTTTAGTCGTTTGAAGAAAGACCCTGGTTGCGGCTGTGGTCACATCCCAGAATCTTGATTGTCGCTGTGGTAAACTTTGTGGATTTTGAAACCTTGAGCAGTCCCTAAAAACTTCCCACTTTATCAAGGTTTAATGTGGAAGTTTGCCGATGAAGAAATGTTATACGTCATTTGCGCCATCTCCAAAATGTAGAAGAAATTCGGCAGCTGCATGGAGTTCAAACTTTTTGACAGTTAGCACATGTAAAATTCATGTACTGAATTGAAGTGAAACCTGTAGATCAGTCTCTTGAATCTTTGAATTTGGAGGTAGTTTATTTTCTTCTTCATGTGATATTTTGGATGTTAAAAGATATTTCTGTCACATGGCCTATTAGCCAAGTATTCTGACTTGCATTTGATTCTTGGCAATGTAAAATGATTCACAGTTTTGTTGACATAAGCCTGCACTAATCTTTCATTTACATCAGGTCTATGTAAGTTTATCTTTAGACAGATGTATAAACACGGTTTGTTATGGTAAATAAAACACTGCTTTATATAGTGAGCAATGTGCTGTGAGGTTAATTCAGCCAACATGAAACCGCAAAACAGTTTCATTAATTCTAAGTAACTTGACCGGCTAGAATTGAAATCAGAGTGATACTTCAATACACTGGATATATGAAAATATAGAACAAGACTGGAGAATTTCAAAGGTGTATTTGCCCGTGTGTGGTTTGGCATAGCGATAACCAGCGATTGGCTTTCTTTCGTTTCAGTTGAGATTGATAAGTTATTCATTGACTGTACCCCTGTGGAAAAATTTGTGGCACAGGTGGTCACGTGACCAGCTGCAACCAAGGTCTTTCTTCCAATGACCAAGGGAGGCAGAGAAGAGAGTGCCTTGGAATGTGGTTGGAAGTGTCTGGGCAATAAATCAACAGGAAAAAAACGAGGATCCATAAATAGGTTAGGAAGATATTTATTACATCTCTGAGGTTAATAAGGTGCAAAAAAATGTTGCTCAAGCTCACATACTAACTGAGAGATATAATAATAGAATAGGAATTAATGTTTTGAAATTAAATAAAGAAACTGAAGATATATAAAGTGCACTCACCATGATCTCTATGCATAACTTTTGTCAGAACATACAGAGAAAAATGATGAAGGAAAGTGTAGAAGCGATCCCCTGTAAAAGAAATAAGATTGTTACTTAGTTGCAGTGCCACTGAAACATCATGAACTTGCAGTTCTTGCTTATCTGATATTTCATGCTCTTGAAAGAACTAGATATATCAGTGCTACTATTGCTGCACTGTACAAAGATATTTTACAGTACCGCTCAAATGTAAGTTACCAGTTGCGTTGCGTTTCAGGCGCTACGTGATTAGCATTGCGCGCTACGCGATTCGCGTAGCGCAGGACTCACCAAAGCAGAAATGTCTGGTATAAATTAAGCTTAATTTGCTGTGCAAAGTCAATTACTTTCGCGTAGCGATTTACAGTTGCGCTTGAAACGTCGAATTGAAGTGATTACCAGCGCAGTGTGATGGAAGCCTGCACAAAAACAACTTGTGACCGTTTTTCAGAACTCACAATTAATTGCTAAATCTATGACACGATTTCTTGATAGAAACGTTTAGTGTATGAGCGCCAATTTTTGCCGCTTCGAAGCGTGGTAAGATGGCAGTCTAAATACTGAAAACACTGAAATCGGCTCGCTACGTAGTGGGTACTCTATAACTTGTGTTCCCTTTTCAAAGATAATTACAAAAGGCCAATTAAGATCACGCAAGAGCCCAACATAGTGAACTTGCAGTTTCTTCTTCATCTCGCGCTACACGATTCCTGTAGCGCGCTACGCGATTCCTGTAGCACGCTATGTGATTCCTGTAGCGTGCGATGCGATTCCTGTAGCGCGCGACGCGATTCGCGTAGCGCGCGACGGTGGTAACTTACATTTGAGCGGTACTGTACATGAAATTGTGTACCACTTATTGTCAGGCTAAAACAAACAGACTACCATGAAAATAATAATAGTAATAATAATAATAATGCTGTCCTCATCCTAATTAGTAGGAATTTACATAAGAAAGGTAGTGAGGTTTCAAAATAACGTCAACTCTGGCCTCAATTTCATCCAAAGGCTAGTTAGGAAACTAAGCACACAACTGTAAAAATTAGTGGTCTATTGACATGCACCTCCTGGAGAATGAAAGAGTGATTGGACAATTCTAGGCAACCTTGCTTCTGGGTCCTCCTGTTTAGGAAAAAATGTTAAGAACTTCATCATAAAACTTACTTTTAGATACCTTACTCTTATCCACTTAGAGAACAGGTATGTTATGCAGTGGGAGACCATTGCTCCATGTGCAATGAGAGCGTGGCATACCTTTCTTTTCTAATTTCCCTTATTATTCCTTGATCAGTGCAAGTGCACATTTTCTTTTAGAGAACTACTTATTTCGTTCTCAGCCTCACGTCTGAGGAACATGACTGTAATGAATATAGAAGACTGCTTTATTGCATGAATTGTACCTTTTGAATTCTTGAAACCCAGTTAAAGCAGACTTTCCTGAACTGTTGCTCAAGAAATTTGTCACGAATAGGCCAACAGTCTCTGTGTTAAAGTAAATGAGAAAATAAAAAGATAGAAAGAGGATTACATTCAGGGCCCTTCATTTGTGTATTCAATAGTGTTGATGATAAGATAAATATAGCCCTGCATGTGTAGACAGTAATGAAGAAGTTTAATTCAAGGCTGATGATTGGATCTGTTTCAAACAGTACTTTTCAAAGCAGAAAATACATATTTTACCTGAGCGTAATGTACAAAAACAGAAACCAACACTTTTGTGTTTCAAAGCCGTATTCAAACTGAACTAGATTGTTAAAATACATGAAGGACGACAGCATTCGAACCGCCAAGCTCTATATTTTTATCATTTTCTACTTCCTATACAGTACACCTTCCAACGACAAAAACACAAACACATTCCAACATTACTTTTAAACTCTTTTAACATACATGTACCTCAACTCCTCATAAGCCAACTGTGGATGCAGCCTGGTAAATAGGAA
>BLAZ01000357.1:148070-150570 GCA_014633955.1 Acropora tenuis | reverse complement strand
GTGTGCATGTGCATGTCCTTAAGTGCTGTAGTTATCAAAGCAGGTTCATGACATGTCAGGAACCATCTCTCAAGTGCAGCTGGGGACATTGTGATGCCTGTGATACCAACTTGTGCCTTGGAATCTGCATTAATGGATTGCTCAAAGACCATGTCCGTCCATACATGCGCGAATAGCTGTTTTGTTTCGCTCACAGTGTGGTTTTGGTTCACAAATTCCTGGTATGTTTGTGGGTGGTCTGCTTCTAGCTGATTCATATCACACAGATAAACTGGAAGCCAACAAACGTAGTTGGGCCGGTCCATGGCAAAGATGTATGGCAACATGGCAGCAGTTGCTGAAAGATGTAGGTTCCAATTCCTGGTTCTTTCCGCATTAATAAACTGCAACAGGATGGTCACCATTGTGCAGTACTCTTCCCAGAATGCGAACATTTTGGACCTAGGACGGGAATCTTGCTTGAATCTTTCTAGCATTTCGATCACCTCTTGCATGTTAACGGCCAGCTCCTCAACGTTTTCTAGGACGACACTCGTTTTCCGGACTGAAACTCTACATTCTGTGATCTTGTCAAGGAGTTGCTCTCTGGTGGGGCGTTCCTCTTCAGCTTGCCGTTCACTGCTCCACTGCTGAAATGATTTCCACAGTAGACGGAACAACGCTTCCATTGCTAATTTGTGGCCTCTTATGCTCCTATTGTAGGACTTTTCTTTCATCAAAGCTGATTTTGTTCCAGCAGCATAAATGCCTGATTCTATTAACAGATCATCTAGCTCAGAATTGGTGTTCTTCTTTCCAATCAGTGACATGAAATTTAGTGCAATATGGTAACCTTCCATACGAATTACTGTATTGGAGAACTCTTCTGGACACCTCCATTGAACTTGCTTTGCCTTGACGTAAAGGACGAGATCAAAAGTGATCTGAATTCGGTAGATAAGCCATCCATCATGGGCAATAACTAATTGTTGTTGGCTGTGGGATGCATGGAAACAGCGTGGAATTGAATGCACTCCAGCTTGGCACAACTGGGATAGGGAGGATGTCAGCAGATATCTGTGGGCTTAATTCTGACGGATCGAGACATGACAGTTTCCAAACAACGTCCATGTTTTTTGCCAAAGTGAATATTTCACTTTCCTCTTTGAACCATTCATTTGTATTGACTCCCACAAGTGACGTAACTGCTGGCTTTCTCCTGTGTGCAGCCACAGTTAGTGGGGTTTCTAGACCGAAGGGTTTACGCTGGTAAACGACCGTTGTCGTTACATGAGTGGTATTTTTACCATTTTTTTACCATTTAACATCTCCTCAGTAATTCGTTGTTATCAGCGGCAAATTGAATAAATGAAATGGGTGATATGTTTGACGGGATAACAGTTCCATATTGCTCACTCTTGGCTACAACCTCCATCGCAAGGCTTGTGTCAACAATTTGAATTTCGTCTTAGAGGAGCAATGACCCATTCGGTTCAGCAACGTTATCAAAAGTTTGGAGGTCATCAAATGATGCACAGTCATTACAAGGCTGACATGTTTGGGCACTTTCACTCGGGCATTTGATGCATAATGGATAATATCTTGGGCGATGCTTAAAATGCGTCTCTCATCTGCCGTGTTTCTGCAAGAACTGGGTGCAGCAGGTTCTTCGTAGACATCATTGTCACATGCCATGATCCAGCGCAAAAGCAGTTACAAACTTTTATACTTTTAGCAACTCAAGATTGATATCATTGATAGCGGAGCTCCACATGCACCATAGCTAAGAAAATACTGGTAACCCATCGATGCAAGAAACTTTGGTTTTATAGCCATGACGTCATAGACGGTCCGTGCATATGTCCGTATGTACATCCGTCCGCCCGCCCCTTCATGTAAGTCAAACGTGAAATGTCCCACTGTTACAAGTTCACAATGAAGGAGTTTGATTAACAGGTGAAGCTCTAATCTACATTTGCCAATGGCTGGGTGGTTCAGAGCATTGTGCCACCCCTCTTTATCATTGTTGGTCCAGATTGGTTGCTTGAATACAAGCGAATCTCTTGGGAGGAAGATGGTACTGTCTATCCACTATTCCTGGATCAGTCAGGTTGTGGAGGGGCTGGGTGTTTGCCTAGATTCTGAGGTGCACAAGCATGGGTCTGATCTTGTAGTAATGTTACCATATGAAAAACTCAACTTTATTGAAGTACTGTAATGTACAACTTCATTGTGAAAAACGTTAAAAATGTACCTCTCACAGGGTACCAAATCATAATTTATCTATGTAAAAAAATTTTTTTTAGATAAAGAACTGTTAAACATTAGTTTCAGTGGTGCACTTTGTACCACCAAGTGTTGCTGGGATGGTAACTTGTTGTTCAGATTGGACCTGCTGACCATCCCCAAATCTGAAAATGCGATCACTGGGTTTTCTTTTGACTTGCAATTTCTTAGCATCGTCTAGAAGATCAATGTAGTTATTCAACCATTGTAGGACAAAGACTGTTTTAGTACAGGC
>BLAZ01000357.1:138070-140570 GCA_014633955.1 Acropora tenuis | reverse complement strand
GGTCATACCTTTTACATGACATAAGCAGCCTAGCTGCATGCTTCTGTACTCGGTAATCCATCGAGAAGTCCATTACAATAATTAATTCAACTTGTAATGAAGGCATGCAATACCATTTCTAATTTATCATCAGGCAGAAATTGGCTTATTCTCTTAATATTAAGACATAGAAATATGGGTCGACATAGCAAAATGCGGGTTGAACTAAGCGCCGAGGTTACACACTACTTTCACATGGTTAATATCAATAGTGCCATGACGAACAGAACAGTGATGAATTTTTAGCAACTGTTGTCTCGATCCGATAACAAGAAATTCAGTCTTATCATCGTTGATCTTTACTTTGTCCTGATATATCCATTTACATAAAAGACAAGTAAAGTTATGTGTCGTCAGTGAAGCAGTGCGCATTCGGCAGGTGGTCTTGTACTATCTTGAAGAGCTTGGAGGCGTAAACCACAAACAGAAGCGGGCCGAGACAGCTGCCTTGTGTGACACCAAAACGCAGATCAAAGCTATCAGATGTGCGTAAATCCAGGACTAAACGTTTCTTTCCATGTCCCTAACTGATACAGATAAAGGGTTAACTACCCATGGTTGCCTGTTGACAACATCAACGCACTGGTTGGTAGGAAGATCAGCAATTGCTTTAAAAACAATACTACAATTATCAAAAGCAGACTTGTTGTTCCACAGTAAAACAGACTGAGGAATAGTAAGCAGAGGTAGTTTATACCTCCCTCTGATTGTACTTAAAACCAGCTCCATTGGCCTTATCTCCTCCCAGGAATGCAAATGCACTCTGAGGCACCCTTAAACTTGATATTCTTGAGGGGGTTCATTCTCAAGAAAATCCCCTCCGCTAAGAGATAAGTCGTCTGACTCTCCGCCCAACTTGCCCTGCTGGCAAGTAATAACATTACATTACATTACATTATCATCATTGTGTAATATCACTCCTGTACTGTTCACACTCATGTTAGGTATACTTAACTTCTCCCCTTCGTGTGTCTGCGCAATGGCTAGTAGTGTACATTCATTTCTCCAGTGTCCTACCTTTCCGCAACTGAAACACGTTCCACTTCTCCTGACCTGGTGACCAACGTCTGAAGCGCTCATTACACCAGCCATTGCAGATGTAGGGTGGTTGCTAGTACCGGGAGGAGCGTACTGAGTAGGAAATGAACTACTTCTGCTAACCGGCCTTGGAAGCCTACTAAATGAAGGGCGGCTCTTCGCCATCTTGCTCGCACATGCTTCAGCTACCTTATTATAGGAAATTAGCGCTCCATGAAATTAAGGTGTTGGAAATTAACGCGACTTCAAAATAACGCAAATGTAATGATAAACAAGTTTTGAATAAATAAAATTAACGTGAAAGAGGAGGTAGAACTTCACAATAACAGAAATTAACGTGATTAAGACACAGTTAATGGTGACAACAGGAACAAATTTATTTCAACACCTGATGCCAAGAAATTTAAAACTGAGCCATGTGCCTAAGTCTCATACTCAATCAAGAAAGACTATGGTGACGATTCGAAATCTATTTTGGCCGAAACCCAAAGAGAAGATATTGACATCACTTCTGACAGTGACAACGATGAAGATGAACTCGAAACATTGTAACCCTTCGCCTTAGCTTTTGTGATAAACGAAAAGTAAAGGGTAGATGGAAAGAAAGAAAGCTTGTACTTAATGTTTTTTAAGTGTGAAGAATGTCTGGACAGGTTCCAAAATTGGGGTTAAAATACTGCAAATCAAGTGAGCTATGAGCATAAATTATTTGTTATGGATGCCTGGGGCTTAAGCTTCAAATTTATTGTGAGGGTACTGACCACCTTGGCAAAATATCCAATTTACTGAAAAACACTCAAGCTTTTCTGTCATGAAGTGCAAATGCAAATTTCATTGCATAATTCATATATACATACATAAGCCACAAGCTTATTAGAAATGTATGTCGCATTCTGTCTATTGTGCGGTCCTGTCATTTTTTTTTAAAATTAAAATTACTGAATAAGTCATTCAAGTATTTAGTTTTCAAATCTTTATTATTGTCTAAATGACATATAAGGTGATTTGAAAAACAGGTTTTTTCAGAGCACAATAAAAACTCAAATGTTATGAAGTACATGAAACATGAGAAACATTCTCACTTAAAAGTTTTAACGCACCTTAACTGACCTGTCTCAGATGATTTTAACAAGCATACAAAAATGCATTATATACATTTACATAACTTGTCGTTGGTTGGCATACACACAGTTTGTTTGTTGGGTTCATAGAAAACTGGGAAGAGGGAACAGGAAGACTATACCAGCATGTGATGAGATTGTGTCCTGCTGTCGTTTCTGTATGCTTGCTGTAGTCCTAATTCTTGGACCTGGAATAACGAACAATAAAGTATGACTTATTATGAAGCCTCATAAAGTAAAGAATTAAAATATTTAGCGTATTTAAGTCGACAAGAAACAGCTACAGTGCTCAAGTTAGTTTT
>BLAZ01000357.1:118070-120570 GCA_014633955.1 Acropora tenuis | reverse complement strand
GACACCATAAACTGCAGCCTCCATAGGAAAGGGCGAATTACAGGATTGGAATTTGTCGATCAAATAAAGTGAAAGAAAATATGGCGAAACAGGAAATACATTCACTCCTAGATTATCTTTTTCCCATTTTTTCCAGTTTAACCATGCGTTCTTGTACTTCACATTGGTCAAAACTGCTCTAGAATAAAGCACAAAAACAGGAAGAGAATCGGCCAATTCATTCAGCTGGTTGGACGTAAGATCCAGACACCAGCCTGAAGTACATCTAGAAAAAGAGAATAATTGAACCAAAAGAACAAAACATAAAATCCCAAGGAACACTGTGAAAAAATCCACTTTTAAAGCAAGAACGTTAAATTAAGGCGTGCCAAAGAAAGCTGACTTTTTCTTAGAAAAAAGGTCTGATCAGTAGCCGGGACAAAACATGTCGCGTAATTTAGGCAAGTAAAAATAATCTTTCACAAAATCTGGAAACATGCCTGGACGTGCTGGATTATGCAACAGGGGCCAAAAAGGAGCTGTCTTCCACTCAGGAACAATCAGAGTGCTTTTGGCTTTGCTAAATTGCATATGAAACAGAACTGCGCTAACAAGGCATGTAGGCAGACAAACATAATTATTACAACCTTTTCCCCAATCTTGGGTGAAACAGTCAACTGCTTTGGAACCAGGACACCAAAATTTGGAATTGAACCGAGGAAGGCGAGAGTTATGATGAGAGGCCATTCCATCGACATGAAAAGGACCCCACTTATCTACTATCAGATGAAAAAGCCTTGGAGATAGCGACCAATCGTCTGGGTCAACAATGCGACTTAAGTAGTCAGCCAGCTGGTTCTCAGCTCTAGGAATCCACTGAGCCTGAAAGGACACATTGTTAGACATGCAAAAACTAAAAATATCAACAGCTATACGTTGTAAATGACCCACACTACTGCCATTGTGAACAATACGCACTACATTCTGATTGTCTGAGAAAACCGTGATTTTCTTTCCGGCACTAAAACTCTGAAAGCCTTTTAGAGCCAACAATAGGGCCATTAATTCCAGATAGGAAGAACTCATACATTTCTGCAATTCATTCCACATTCCGGAACAAAACTTCCGTTCGTTGTAAAAAACAATGTGAGCACCATAGCCAGTTTCACTAGCATCGCAGGTTAAGACTGCGCTAGACGACAAAGTTCTATTAATTGGGTAGCCATTAAAGGCGTCAACATGAGCTAACAAAATTTCAATTCTTGTAAAACTCCTTCGTTTGTGACAAGTACATCGTTTCAGGATTGCCTCAAGATGATGAAAAAATACATCTGCCTGATAAATAACCTGGCAACAGGCCCGAGAGCAACAGAAAGTGAAATTACAAATCCGGATACACTTGCAACTCTTCTAACTTTGAGGTTAGGAAAATCATGAATTAACTCAGTCAAAATTGACTTCAGCTTAACAATCTTTTTCTCTGGAACTACAAACAACATTCGGGCGGTATCTATAATAACACCTAACCACTCCCCTAATTGACGGGGCTCCCAATAGACTGATTCGGCTAATTCAATGTTGTACCCAATTCAGATCACTCGGGGTTAAGGTTCTTTGTGTGTTTCATTTGCATGATAATATAGCATTCACATTTAAATGATATGGAAATACTTGGAACAAAACGTTTTATTCCCGAAGGATTTGAATTGGCTACAACATTGAGTTAGACGAATTGGTCTATTGGACTTTTTCTCGTTACAACTCCAACCAGAATTTAGGAGGTCAAATTTGACCAACTTGCTCGCAGACTGCGCGTCAGATAAGGTTCTGGCTCTTCTTGTATCCCAAAAATATTGTCAGTCCCACTGATTTCACTTAGCGGTTCCTTGGCTTGGAGGCGGCATGTAGGTAGATTGCGCTGGTTATTGGACCTGGCACTGGTGGTTGGATACTTCGATCTCAAGGAATTTCTCCAGAAATGGCCAGGCCTGTTACACAGGAAGCATGTGCACACAAGAGTAAAGCAGAAGATTCATTAGTAAAGGTGGTAGGAACACGCCTAAAATCAGGCCTAAGCCTATTAGCTTTCTTAGCTCTTTCGGCTTTCTTCTTTCTTCTTCTCTCTTTGATTTCCAACTTCTTTGAGTATCTTACGAATTCGCTTCTCATCTGTCTCATCTTTGGCAACCGGAATTTGTCTGTTTTCTGTCCCAGCCATGCATATTTGCAAGCACTGTATGTTTCATTGTAATGGCAATGGCATTCTTACCTTCCTCCAAGGCGTTCGCAGCGTCCACAAGTTTACCAGAGTGAAGCACAGCGGTATCAATATGGCTGGCTACTTTTTCCAGATGCTGTTACTGCTCTTCGTTCCCTTTATATTTAAATGTGTGGCGAGCGGAATTTTCAAGATAAATTTTCATAACTGCGAAGTTGATGGATTCGTCGTTCTGATGCTTAAGCTCATCCTTGAATGAAGCGAGCTCCGTAAAAAGAAAGTTTGTTAGCACAGAAATAGCCG
>BLAZ01000357.1:105570-113070 GCA_014633955.1 Acropora tenuis | reverse complement strand
GTCGACAGACTTTCCTTTTCAACACTGAAAATACTTGCAAAAGGGGCTACTCATCGGTATGAACCCAACTTGCTTCAACAGCCTTTAAAATTGACCAATAATTGCAAGGTTACCAACATGTTTCATCTCTAGATTACTTAATCCACGAGTTTGCCCATGGGTTCCCTTTGATTTTTGTACTTTTATCAGTATTTAGTTGTTATGTATAACATATATAGCCTTCACATGCGATAATAATAGGGATGGCCCTCTGGTGAGTCACATTCCCAGGAGCTATGATACATAGGAGAGGAAGGGTTCATTTGACTTTTACATCCTCCATTGGAATTGGACTGCAACAAAGCCTGTAAAATCGACATTTCTTGTTCTCTGGATCGTGCCATTTCTGATCTCATCAACTAAATTAACTCTTTAGTGGGATCATTCTTTACAACGTCTTTCATAAGCACTTCTAAAGTAGTACTAGCAACATCCTCTTTTTTGCTGATTTTCTTCTGTCCTGACCTTTTAGGGACAAACATTTTTTTACCTGTGCCTGACTCTGTATCTTCTTCATGCCCTGGGGATGAACTTGCATAATCATTTTTAGCCCTATCTACCCCCTCTGAAGATGAAGGTTCCACTGCATGGCCAGGCTGACATGAATTCCTTGTCCGTACAACAGGAAAAAGCTGTTTAAACCACTCCCCTAATTCTCGTTCTTCCTGAAAACGTTTAATGCCAGTTGATGTTTTAATTGTCAGGGCTGCTTGTTTACACATACCTATACATTTCTTAAATTTAGTTCTGACCTGATTGATATTAAAAGCATGATTCTCACCTCTAGCAGATGCCCTACTTTTAAGCTCTTTCAAAATAGCCTCATAAATTGGTCCATTTGCCTGGTTTTTCATGTTAACAAAAATTAATTTTGTCTTATAACCACTATCATTAACAATGATGTCAACTAAATCATTGGTAGCTGCCTTTGATCAATTGGTTTTTCGTCCTGGCTTTTTCTTGATCTTGCCTTTCTTACAAAACAGAGCTTGTGCTTGTCCATCATCTTCCACATCATCCCCATCTTCAGAAGCACGCAAAGATCTACAAAAACTGCACTGGGTCAGTTACCTTAAATAATTGTTATTGTGATTTTGTTCACGTAGGTCCTAGGGTAGCCAGATTGAAAGCCTTTTTCTTCTTAACAGAGCTGCAAATGGCCAATGTTTGGACCAACAAGCCATGCAAATCCCCACTTAAGGGTTTGAAAATGTTCACAGATGCCCAACCATGGGGGAGGGGGAAGTCAAAATTACACTTCCTTGGGAAACAGAATAAACTTAAAAATTCAACAGCAACTGAATGTTCACAGTACATCTATCGTGAAACAGCGACAAAACATAAATAATACACTCCTTGATACTCTACATTCTTTTAAGATTACTCCGTTTGTTTACCTAATAGTGACCCTTTGTTATTCACACGCAAAAATTTTTTAAAACATTCAAACATGCACTATAGACACATAGCAAATGCTAATGGTGGATAGCACCGTACATAAACATTTCAAAGCTTCAATGCTCTTTGCAATATCAAAACAACTATGTCGAATATTTAGTGCTAGCTCGATGTGCACACTTCATTTTGTCATGTTAAATCTACTCCCAAGCAACAATATCAAATTTGTTCACATACCTCTTCAAAGAAGAAGTTTCATCTGTTGTACTCTGATCTGCTTTGTCATCCGGTGTAGAAATACACGAGATGTCACTTTTATCAGTTGTACACCCGCTCGTTGTTACATCTAGTGCTGTCAACTGTTTTTGTGCGTAGCGTGTTTGACTGTAAGCTACTGAGCTTCCCATGACCCAGCCAGAAGAACCTTCATCTGATTTGAACATAAAATACAACAATATCCCGTGTCACCAAGGCACAAAGAACACAGTTCTTTTCCCTTTAGCGACGCCATTATCAACTCTGAGCGGGAACAGCTGCGCATGGCAAGTATCTTGAAAATGCTGGATTGTGGGTAGGAAATACATTAAAATAATTTATGTATTAGATTCAGCGCATGAGAAGTTCGATGTCTGAATCCAGAGTCGCATTTTGCCGTTTTATCCGACTGAGCCGGTCGAATTTAATGGTTGGGTCGACCCAAATCATATTTGTCGAATTCAATTAATTCAAACGTTGAACCTCTCTTGTGCCATATCAAATGATTTGATAAGGGCGTGAAAAGTTTGACGTTTGAACTGGGCCTAAGAAAAATTCCACAATAACTAAGAAAAATATCCTGGGCAGTTGCAAGCAAAATGCCCCAAACTGCCACGTTGGAAACAGCGGTTGTGCTGGGGATTAAACATTCGACCAGACAGCCCTCTGTCTCATGGATAATCCAACAGCAACAGGCTGGCGGTGCGTCAAGATAGCGCAGGGACCTGGAGGGGGAGGCTGACTGGGACGTCCCAGACTTCAGGATCTTCTGGATCGCCCAGCAAGCGCATAACGACTGAAGCAAGGCACCCGTCCTTGAGAAGTGGCTTGGATTGGTGAAAAATGCCATTGTACTTCTTTTTCTCTGCATTTCCAGTCTGCCTTGCCACATCAGCAAGTTGTTCCAGGGCTACCAAGAGGGAGCGATTGTCTATCAAAGGGAGGAACGGCCAGCAAGTTGGCATACATTAGCCAACACATGCTCCACACTGTTTGTGGCTATTTGCTCATGAAGGGTATCTACCTGAGAAGAGAGGGTTTTGAGGTCCTGGAGATAAAGTACAAAGCGAGGTCACCCCAGTGGCTTTAAGCAAAGCAGAACAAATTTAAGCGAGGTCACCCCAGTCACTTCCAACAAACTAGAAGAAACTAAAAGCAAGGTCACCCTAGTTGCTCCATAAAAAAGCTACAAGAAAATTTGAGCAACCCCAGCCGCTCCATAAGAACTAGAACAAAGTCTAAGCAAAGTCATCCCAGTTGCTCCAAAGAAAAAAAACCAGAACAAAAATTGAGCGAGGTCACCCCAGTCGCTCCATATAAGCTAGAACAAAATTTGAGCAAGGTCATCCTAGTCATTCCATATTATCTTGGCCACATTGAAGTGTGAGATCAAGTGGGCAACGGTTGATAATATAGTTGGGTGCAATGCATCTTGGGAATGCACTGAAATCCTCCGCGAACCAATCAAGCTATGTCTAAAATACCGTGTGGTGACGAAAACATGCTCTTTAACAGCAGTTTTGATAACTCGTCCACTGTTAAGAACAGTGTTAAGTCAGAACACTATCGTGAAGCTTTTTAGGCTGGCATTCTCAACACCAGCAAACCATCAAAGTATCCAAACATGTGGCACATATTTGCACTGTGTAATGTGATTGGATGTCCTATATCTTCTGTCTATCCCTTCTCCCTTATCGTCCGCAGTTACATGAATGTCAGCATCCAGCCCATGAAGAAGCTTGTTCCTCAACAGCTGTCATTATGTGGACAAATACCCATCTAACAGACCTAAGAGGCTTGTTTCCGAATCAATTTGTCCCTCTGTTACCTAAGGATTTAGTTGCTCAATCAAGTAAGAGCTACTCACAAGGTACAGCAGATGACAAACTGGCAAATTTAAAGAAGGGAACCCATGTGTTCTGCAAAGAAGGAAACAGAAAGTATGTCTAGCGCAAATGAGCCCATCCCCATTACAGAGGACGGTATGAAGGCAAAAGTGTGTAGAAAGAAGAAAGAAATGCCACAGATCGTTTCCGCACAAAATAAGGTTTGATTCGTGATGGGCTGACCACTCGCCATGCATTGTTTTATGTCCAGAGTCGAAGCACAGGTCTTATTGCAAAGTATGCAAAAGGATAATATCTTGCAGTAAGCTAGGTAAGCTAACATGCATCTGATAATAATAATAATAATAAGAATAATAATAATAACAATAATAATTTGTTTACTTATATAGCGCCCTTTAACATTATAGAATGATCAAAGGCGCTTTACAATCCAAGGAAACTAATATTTACAATAAATGATTACAATAAAAATGCTACTAACAATAGATTATTTACAATGAATGAGTCAAAAGTAAATAAATAAAATACAAAATACCGATAAGATTGTAGTGCGAATCTAAAGCACAGGCAAGCTGCTGCAAAGCCTAGGCGCAGAGGCATGAAATGAGCGGGCACCTAAAGTTGTGCCCATAACCCATTTTGGGCGTTTTAAAAATATCGTGTCATTATTGCGTAACAAATACCTAGACGATGATCTAATGCAGATCAGGTTACTTAAATAACTAGGAGCCATGCCATGAATTGCCTTAAAAGTAATCATCAAGGTCTTGAATTCAGTAAAGATAATTTACTGGCAGCCAGTGAAGGTTGAAAAGTACAGGATTAATATGATCGAATTTCAGTGTGTCCGTTATAAGCCTGGCTACCATATTCTGTATGCGTTGTAATTTCGATAGCTGGCACTTGGGTAACCCATATAATATACTATTGCAATAAACCAGCCTTGAAGTTACGTAAGCATGGACTAATGATTGTCTGTATTCCTTGAACAAGTATTTTGATATACGCCTAATGTTATGAATGTGATATAAGGAGGCCTTGCACATCTGGTTAATATGGCTGTTCATCCCAACAGATTTGTCTAACATAATGCCAAGGTTCCTATCACTGGAAGAACAACCAGTCCTCTGGTTGCCAACTTCTATGCTAGAAGAACAAAGTTTGCTTAACTGCTGACGGGTTTCAATACCAAGAAACTCAGTCTTCGTGTCGTTCAATATCAGTCAGCCACTTTTGAATGTCCTTAATGCATACTTCCATAGCGCGATGCATGGCATCCTGGGCAACATCATCACCTGGCCTAAAGCTGAGGAAGAGTTGGGTGTCATCGGCGTAGAAGTGAGCTTGCGGAAGGTGACGTTCAATGATCTTAAAGAGGGAAGAGGTGTAAATAACGAACAACAGTGGACCCAGGCAGGAACCCTGGGGAACACTGCAGTCCAGAGAAAATTCCACTGACATTGATCCATCAATTGCAACTGGTTGACTCCGATCAGACAGGTACGAGCAGAACCAGTCATGCGCTTTACCATGCAAGCCAACAACCTTGGCCGACCATATCAAACCCCGCACTAAGATCCAAAAGGATCAACAGTGTCACGTGTTGTGAGTTCATTTTCAGAAGAACATCGTTCATGGCTTTGAGCAACTTTGTCCTTAAAAGGAGGAAATTGAATTTCACGACCGCTTTGTCACCGAGAATAATCTGTTCTGATCGCCACAGTTCTCATCGATGAGTTCTCTGTAAAACACTCTGCGTGCCTCCGTCACAAGGTTGTTAGTTTTATTTCTCGATTCCTTATACCTCCGTAGATCAGAAAGGAGGCCAGTGCGCCGCCATAGTCTCTCTGCCTTACGCCTCTCCTTTTTCACTTCCTTAATCTCGTTGTTAAACCAAGGAACCAGAGGATGCACTGGAAAAGATCTAGTAACAAGTTGATAAACTCAAAGGGAGTGGATAACCAATCCAGTTTGTTCCAAGCTTGTGCATCAATACAAAATAAGCAGGACAAGGTACTTTCTTTTACGTGTGTGTAGTAATAACTGCAGCCCTTATAATGATAAAAGAAATTTTCAGTGCTGATAGGCATGTTCAAAAAAACCGCATAGCTTTGCCTTCAAAGACTTAAAATGTGAGCAATTGAGCATTTATTAAGCAATAATTCCTGGTACACTTTGAAATACTAATATTGCTTTTTTGGCTATTTTTAAGCCCACCTTAGCAGAGGTTAAAATGGCTGCAGCAATAGTTGACACTTTCAGTCCATTACTTACCTTTGTCGTAAATGATGCCTTGAAACCCTACTTCTGGTAATAATAAGGCAGGATCACTTTGTTAAGGCACAAATGTAATTTAACACACTGTAAAATTATCACACAGAAAAGCTTACAATGGAATATTTGTTGGCACTGATGAAAATGGATTATGGCTTAAGTCAGGCAGAACATAATAGATTTGACAGACTCAAGTAATCTTATTGTTTTGAGCAACGTTTTGCGTCTCATATTTTAATGCTAATGCATGCAGGATTGTTGTTTTTGGCACATTTTCGGCTTTAACAGGTTATAATGATTATTTGCTCTTCTTGAAGAAAATTGACACACTGTTTTTACTCTTGAAAGTTTTGTATGCTTTAAATTGCTACCTTATCATAATTTTAGAGCACTGCCCTGGCAAAAAAATTGACAGTACGAGAAAGGAAAGAAATAAAAAAGCTAGCGAGGATACAAGCACTTAAAATAGAGAAATAACTATAAAAAGTGACAAAGGGTTATTTCTGAGGTAGGAAACGAGAATAGTAGGTATTATCTCTTTCATCCATTGTAAATTCAGTTGATAAAATGCAATCTTACAGCTGCACAAGATAGAACTGACTTGAGGGTCGTCTCCTGTGCAAATGGTTTTGATGTTGAAGACATGACTACTCCATGAAACGAAAGAACAAACTAGCTGAATATGATTCTGTGATCAAGAATATTGTCAAATCGTAAAGCATGTAAGCACATGGTGGCTGAGCTTGGAGAAGTGTGTGACAAGGGCTCTCACACAGTATGCTTCTTATCCGAACAAGAAGCGTCAACCAGATTCAAGTGATTAAAGGATGCCTTTAAGGGCCCTATGACAGAAGTCTATCTTTTTTTTCTGGGAGCTCTACAGATGTTCCTGTAGCTCAACCTGTTTCTACAAAGAGAGGATAAGTCAATGAGGCGATTTTTACACGTGCTGGCTTTCAAATTTACTGCCCCCGTCACTGTTACGGGTGCTAAGATGTACCAGGAACTACTTATCCTGCAACCATTTTTATGGTAAGAAAGTATTTTAGGATATCAAATTGATGTGCTTGTTCTTTCTGGTAGCCTAGAAAAGGCTTGCCTACTGTGGTGTCGTCATAAGACCCGGAGAAACTCACACTTCCATTACTTTGTAGCTAATGTCCTTTATTAACCAAACCAGTATATTCGTACTAGTGCCAATCATAATCTAAGTTCAATTAGTATCAGTACTTTTACACACTGCTCTAATATCACTTGACACTAGTAGTTTTACTGAATTTAACACTAGCACATAATCTGGGTATAATGGTAATCAATGCACTTACTTAAAGGAACATTTACAATACAATACAATACAATACTTCTTATTGATAACTCCCCACAAGGGGTTTTTCAGTGACAATTTACAATTCTAGAGGAAATCAAATCGGCATAGCTCAAATCGCTATTTACAATTGTTTTCTACAAATCAAATGAAATCAAATCAAATGTTGGTTTTTGGGGAGAGGGGAAAACCAGAGTACCCGGCGAAAAACCTCTCATAGCAGAGTAGAGAACCAACAAACTCAATCCACATTTGACGCCGAGTGCGGAAATCGAACCCGGGCCACATTGGTGGAAGGCAATTGCTCTCACCACTACGCCAACCCTGCCACCATTAGATAAAGAACCAATAGTAGGAGTGCGT
>BLAZ01000357.1:98946-101446 GCA_014633955.1 Acropora tenuis | reverse complement strand
AAGCGGTGAACTGGTTGAATGGCCTAATTTGTACTCTATGAAGAAAACCCCAAATGGAGAAAGACTACATCGAAATGTAGCAGAAGATCCTCGATAAAGGTCACCCCTCCCCAGTCCCTCCAGAGGATATCAGCGCGGAGTCCCAATCAGGGAAGGTCTGGTACCTTTCGCATTTCAGCGTCTATCACCCGAAGAAACCAACACAGATACGAGTAGTGTTCGATTCTTCCGCCGAATACTCAGATGTGTCCCGAAATAAAGAGCTGCTTCCCGGCCCAGATCTCATGAACAGCCTCTTGGGAGTACTCATTCATTTCAGGAGCGATATTGAGCAGATGTTCCACTCCTTTCACATGGACCCCAACCATAGAGAGTTTCTACGCTTCCTGTGGTTTGAGGACAACAAACCTGGAAATCCGATATCAGAGTATCGCATGAACATGCACCTCTTTGGTAACGGCCCCAGTCCAGCTACTGACGGCAAAGAGGAGTTGAGAGAGAATGCCATGAAGTTCGTTCATCGCAATTTCTACGTCACTCGCAGCAACCCAAGCGATACTTCGCACGGCGAATTTGAGACTACACAAGGTCGTCTTGAATTCAGTAGAAGTGATGGAGGCCTTCCCACTGGAGGACAGGGGAAATGGAGTGCGCGACCTGGACTTACGCTGTGAGAGCTTGCCAGCACAGCGCTCTCTTGGAGTATTCTGGGATCTAATTCTGGGAACGACTACTTCACCATTCAAGTAACCTTGCCCGTCAAGCCGTTCACAAGAAGGGGCGTACAATCCACCGTAAACTCGATCTATGACCCGCTAGGCCTGGCCAGTACTACTGACTGCTACTTCAGAAATTAGTGGTCATGGGCAAGAGTAAAAATAAGGCCAAGCCCCTAGGATGGGATGGCCCCCTGCCAGATGCCCTCCTAACACATTGGGAACGTTGGCACAATTCATTAGCTGATTTGGAGAAAGTGTCAGTCGGCACAATTGTTGGAAGAGAGATTCACGCTTTCTCAGATGCAAGCGAAGACGCTGTTTACCTGCATCAAGTTAACGACAGAGGAGAAAACTGCTCAGCGCTAGTCTTTGGTCAGTCTAGAGTAGCAGCTATCCAGATCACTAGCATTCCCCGACTAGAACTGTGTGCCGCTGTACTAGCAGCACAAGCAGTCGACAAGATCATGAAGGAAATGGATGTAGAGATTGACGAAGCCACCTTCTACACTGAATCGAAAGTCGTCCTCGGGTAAATCCAGAACGAAAGCCAAAGATTTTATATTTACGTCACAAACCGCGTCCAGCTAATTCGTAAAATTTCAAGTGGAAGTGCCAATTGACTCACGAACTTCTCATGACCCTGATGGCCGAAGTAACTGCTATTGTCAACGCCCGTCCCATAGCTTTGGCGCCGACCGACGTAGTCGAGCCGCAACCCCTTTTACCTTCCATGCTTTTCACTATGAAAACACGCCCAGAGTCTTTGTTCCAACAGACCTGTATGCCCGCTGTTGGTGGGGGAGAGGACAATAACTCGCGGACCAATTCTGGTTACGATGGAGGCGGGAATACTTACAAAGCATGCAGCCCAGAAGAAAATGGTCGTCACCCAGACAAAACTTGACCAACGGAGACGTGGTTCTAATGAAAGAGGAGGGAACTCACTGCAACAACTGTGTAGAATAATGGAGGCCATTCAGAGTGAAGACGGTCAAATAAGGAAGGCCAGAGTAGAAATCATCCAAGATGGCATTTCTGCGTCTCATTAAGGAGCTTGTTGTTCTAGTGCTGGCAGGGGCTGCTGGCCGCCAGCCCAGCTCTTAGCCCAACACAGGGTCCCAGTCCTATCTCACCCAATGGAGAAGAAAAGAAAAATCCTGAGGGTGAGGAGTGTCACGCCGCTGTACGAAGAACTGTTAGAAACACTTAATGGCCTTTTTGTTTTGTTAAAATGTAGCCTTGTTTCGTTTTGATTGCGTGATTATAAAAACCCTTTTTGGCTAGTAGCACAAAAAGTTGTTTTAGTTTAGTTACCTTTACGTCATCAGAGCATATTAGGTCTTTTGCCACGTGAACATTTCAGTTTTAAGGAGTTGTTTTTGGAACAATAGGAGTTTCATAGGAGTTTTTTTGAGTTTTTTCTCAACTTGGAGTTTTCACATCCCAAAATTCAAGATCAGACGTTAGTCACGATAGTTACGTTTTATGAGTTTCCTTTGTGCTTTCTGTCATCAGATTTATAATTTAGTTCGTTTCTTTAGCTTAGGCAATCGCACGTTTCTTTTAAGTTTTCACCGCAACTGTTGTAACAAGTTGGCTAGCCCAGTGATTCCCGATTAAGTCCAATAAACTTATTAAGAATCTGCTGCCCATCTTTACTTCATTGTGGTTGACCTGGCGAACCCAAATATGCTGCACCACATGTCTGCCGTGCTGGGAAGGTGACAGAAATTTATATATATATATATGTAGGTTTTTTTTTTTTAATTAGTTGTTTAGAT
>BLAZ01000357.1:45111-59776 GCA_014633955.1 Acropora tenuis | reverse complement strand
TATTGATGTATATACTCAGTACTTTTGGGAATATGCATTGTTTTGAAAAGCAATAGGCCACACATATTGTTTTTTTTAAACATATATTAATGTTTAAAAATACATGCATAATGAAGTAGGAACCTGTATGGAAATTTTTCTTTGTTTTGATTACATGCATCTTTGAATAACTTGGAAGTTATATGTATGATGTAGGAGGTTGTAAGATCTTTAGGTTTTACTTGAGCTCATTTTCATTTGGATCAGAAAGTACAAATATTTGGTAACTTTCTTAAGTCATTCCACTTGAGATAACTAGGTAAGGTTACGCAGAGAATTTTACCTTTCTTCACACAGTCAATGTTCTTATTATTGACCTTTACAGGGTCAAAGGCTCTTTGGGGTCTCGTAAATGTAATGCACAGTTCTTTACACTTGACCTCGTTGAGTAGGAAGCTGTCAGCAGACAGCATATTGCTGGATCTTGCTATTGTGGGTCTTAAGTACTGTCTCAGAGATAGTATTATTGTCTACATACTTCCACAAGGAAATTCCTCCAACTGATAGGTCATTGATCATGACACTAAAGATCCACAGATCCAACTTAGTCTCTTTTGGGACTCTAGATGGAATATCCCTCCATTCAGAATGACAATCCTGAGAAAGCTTGATTGTTGTCTATGGTCAGTCAGGAGGTCTTTCACTCAGGTGACAATACTGCTATGTAGGCCAGAGGTCATGTGTTTCTGCAATAAGATCTCATAGAAGAGGAGGTTGAAGGCCTTTTGAAAGTCAATTAAGACTGTTTCACTAAGCCATGCATGAAGCATACTAGTGCAATAATAGTATTGGTTCTTGGAGCTCTTCCATATTGATCTACTTTGATATGAGAATGGTAGCAGTAATAATAATAAGTTTAGGTGGCAGGGTGCTCAATGGGTTATCAGGATAGGTCAAGTAACTCTCGTGTGTCTACACATTTTCACATTATTTGTTGTTCAAGGTGTCCAGCTTCTTGACCTGAGACCTGTCTCTTATCTGGCACACTGAATAATAATGATAAATCAACTATCTTGACGTTAACAACATATCCAACGACAATTATCATAATAATGGATTGATAATTATGATAACAGCAATAACAGGGTGGAAGGTACTGGTAGTGATCTTTTCAGATTTTGTGGTTCACATTAACATACCAGGACTTTAACCCAATAAGGACTAGAGCGCTCAGCCCAGACCACCACCTGAAAGTCAAGACAAAAACAAATTGCTTTAAAAATGACTGAGAATTTTCAGGTCTTCCTTTTATTCAACTGCAGTGAAACTTCACAAAATTATTGCCAATATAATAAAGATTTATTTACACCAATTCAATCTTGAATTGGTCAATAAGCGTTTCTATAAAAAAAATATCAAAGTTAGAGAATTGAGTGAAGATCATGACTTTTGGTGAGGAACAATGCTGTGCACAGTTAATTTAGAAATATTTTTCTCGACAGTCTGTCGTTTTCCTACTCTTATCATATCAAAAGGGCTAATGAAATAACTTAGCCAAAAAAACTTTTAGTCAGAACAGGCTATCTCTCCGATAGCAGAGTGAAATCTACATCTTTCTGACAAAGGTCAAATTTGAATTTGCCGCCATTGACGACAACATCAGAAGTCACAAGAATGAAAGCTTTGAACTTACATTAAACCAGCCAAGCCTGCCCAGGCACACTGCTACATTTCTGAACTATCAAAGAAAACTATTAATTATAGAGATTCTTTCACTTCATAAATTATGAACAATAGTTTTTTTACAAACAGAGACATGAGTTGTGTTTGTGTCAGCAATGAAGCCGTCGGAACGTATAGCAAGAAAATGTCAATAAGATATTATTTTTGCAAACAAGTGTACCTGAAAATGAACTGTTTATTATCTGTTACATTAGTGCCACCTTTAACAACAGTACCTCTATTCTCTCTATTATTTTGGACCATGTGGTATAAATCTGGCTACTTTACTTTGTTGTTAAAGCATAGCCTTGATGTTTTAAAGTTAGATTTAATAGCGTCATGTGTCCCTATTGATATTTTATTGTAGCCTCTTAAACAACAACATGAACAAACAGGCTAAACAAGTTTACCTAGAACAAAGTGGTCAATTACTCTTTAACTTTTGAACAAAACATTAATATTGAACAAGATGCATATTTATGCTGTGCAAATATTTATCATTCGTTTTATATGGCAACCATTTTGAATTTTCAGTAAAATGTTGTCTTGGTTACAAAAAAGGAAATTAAACTTGCGAAAATTGTATTCACACTAATTGTTTTGTAAGGGAAAGGTTCAAGTTAAATAAGAGTTATCAAAGTAAGGGTCAGACTTATTCTGTGTGGTAAATCCTGAAGCAAGGTGCTGTGTTGTGCAAAGCCCTGGTTTGTGTGCACAGTCCCCACACTGGTATCTATTAACTTCCTGACAATGAAAAGCCTGTCCCTATTGGCATCATTAGGATCATACTAGGAATAATCAGCAAAATGCTAAAAATGTGATATAGTTTGGTAAGGGTTTGGCACCATCTTGTCTTTTTCCCGTGTAAACTTGGAAGTCACAGACAAAGCTTCAGCGCAAACCCACACTTTAATCCCACGCTTAACAGGCTTCATTGGCATATATTGCTTCATTCCAAGCCGTCCCTTAAACTTTACCATTGCTTCATCGACGGATAAATCCTTTTGGGGTCTCAGTTCCATTTTACAACATTGAATGACACGATCAAGAACAGGGCGAACTTTGAACAATTTGTCATGTCGAGGATCTTCACGAGGAACTTGATTTGCATTGTTATGTACGTGAAAATACTTCGACAATTTGTCAAAGCGATTTCTGGACGTCACTTTTTGAACGAAAGGGATGCCAATGAGTGGATCCTCACTCCAGTAAAGGCGAATCGCAGGCAACTTTTTGATGCCGAACAGCACGTGAAGACCGATAAATGTTCTCATCTCATCGAGCTTTGTGTCATACCATTTGCTATCTGGCTTTGTAGCGATGCATTCCCGTGCATAGTGGTTTGTTTCAGCGACAATTTGTTCGATAAGTTCTTCTGGAAACATCAAATAAAAGAAATCGATTGCAGTTCCATCTTCTGCAACTCCAGAAGTTTGGCCAGTAGCCTCATCGAATGGCGAGACCTCAACGGGGTTTTCGTTCCACGTTTCTCCTTCGTCTTGAAGTCTGATAGGTCTTCATTAGAAACAGAAGAGACAGAAATATCGGACTCAGAGTCCTCAGATTTCTAGCTTCAAATCTTGCTTCCCTCCAAGCAGCAACAACTTCTCTTTCTTCTTCGTCAAATCCCAAAAACACGTCTTCTTCGACTTAGCTTTCGCTATCGGCCGCCATCAAACTTCACTTGTGATTTTCATCGTGATGCATGGTGAAAACTTGTCACGCTTGACACATGAAATGAAAGCTAAAACTCTTTTGTATTGGTTGAAAAACAGTGGAGCAGCCGGGCAGCAATATAACAGTGGATTTGATTGGCCACAATACATGAAGGTCTCAGAGTGCCATATGGCACTCTCGGGAATAAGATGCAGTTACGCAAGAGTGCCATAGGGCACTATCGGGGCTTAAAGGGTTAAGAGGAGAGGCAATATTAAAGCCTTTCCTGCTCACCAAATTCACAAAACAAAGCAGAGGGACCAGTTAGTCATAACCTAACTTTGAGCTTATGGCTTTTTAGTGGAAGTCTTGGCGTTTATGTGTGCCTACTCCCACTTCCGGTAGAGTGTAATCGAGTAGTCTATGAAAACACCCAAAGCATTGTTTTTCGTGTAAGCTAGTCATGTGTCATCACACCAACACCAAAATTAAGAATAAATCAAACTTAAGGAAACGTAAACGAAAAGTTGAAAATTTTAATAATAGACTTTCTCTAATTGAAGGTCATGTGGTCCAACCTTTTTTTAAGAAAATTAGTGGATGCGACTGCTAAGTGGAGAGGGTGATATTGTGGTCGTCAGTTCAAATCTGACATTTCACAAACATTTTTTCTTCACTTCACGTTTTTTCTAATTTACTTTCTTTTCTTTATTAATGAAGACAGCAAAACCGTCTCATTGTTTGACACGAAAATTGTCAAGAATATTGGTAGGAAATAAAGCTTAGTAAAAGATTTCCAGCAGGAAATTTCCCCAACATTAAAGGCTGGCTGGTCCATGTGGTCTCTTTTGCAATGGAGTATAAGATGGATTATACGAAGATAAAGGAGACGAATATAACAATGTCCCTCCCTTATTTCACTTTGCCTTTTTCTGATTGGTTCTCATGTGACCTCATAGGAAGCAAGACATTTCTCAACAATTGTCTGATTGGTTCATTTTAACACTGATTAGTTCACTCTGAAGATCTCTGATTGGTGCTTTTGGATCCACATATCAAACAGTTGATTTCTGTAACTGTTCCTGTCAGGTAGAAGTAGATTTGATATTGTACTGCTTAAAGTTGAGAAAGTGAAAACTTTGAGTATAACAAGAGTTCTTAGGGCACAAAGTGAAAGCAGCAAAGCTGAGACCATGGATTCATCCAACTTTTCAAAATATCTGATTATCTTCTCTTAGTAACTCTTTCTATTTAAAAGGTTGTGAGTGCCTGAAGCTTTTGTGCGGCCTGTTTCCTTAGTCTGCTAATGTCCTGTTTAAATTTTTCGTCGGGCGTGATAGAGACCATATTTTTATTACCTCTTTGACCAGCGTTTGTCTTCTAGCCCTGTCAGTAGCCAAGGACTCTTTGTATGTAGCAGCTTGTTGAGATACGAGTTGTCGATGTTTCTCTAATTTTGACTTCGTGTGGTTACGTGTCTTAGTTTTAGGTTTACTGGAAGATCTGGAAGATGCCATTTTCTAGTCTTCTTGTTTTAAAGGGACATAGCAAAGGTGTTTGACTTTGATGTCAAGAACAGTCGTACTCTACTCATCTTGTATTTTTCTATGGACCTTTGAAGAGTAAGTGCAACGTAGTCGCTGCACACTTTTATCCTTGAAATTTTAGGGGTAAGGTGCCCTCTAAGGATAACTCTTTTGATTCCGACATGACTGCAATTAAAGGTGGTTTTGAAACCACCCTTTTCTGTGTAGATACCTTTCTAGATTCAGAGAACCATTTACACCTATTGCTATAGCTAATCTCACTAAAAATGGGTAGCAAAAACTTAGGATAACCCCTAAGGCGTAGGCGCTTCCAGAAAAGTAGCCGCGTCTTGGTGAAAGACGAGAAGCTGGAGCTATTTCTGGCATATCGCATGAGTTCACCTTTAATGATTGCTTTTTTGTTGCTGGGGTGAAATGATTCAAAGGGTATGTACAAATACTTATTTAGCGGTTGTTGAAAGGTAGAGTATTGTAGTGTGTGACAAGTGGAATCTTTGAAAAGAAGCAAATGTAGAAACAGAATTTTAGAGTTGCTTAATTTGTACTTTAACTTAATACGTTCATCCTTACCATTCATAGCACTGAGAAATTCAAGGAGAATCTCCCGTGTCCCATCCCAGATGACAAAAATATCATCGATAAACCGCTTGTAGAGGGTAAGATGTTGAGCATACAACTCAATAATGTCCCTTTCATGATAATACATAAGTGCATTAGCAGCTGTAACAGCAAAGGGAGTACCCATAGCGATTCCATACGTTTGATGATATGTGTCACGGCTAAATTCTGATTGTAGGAAATTATTATCAGACTTGCCTGTTGAACTGAACCAACAGAGGAGTTTGTGCTACTTTGCCCTCTCTAAGCAGGAGGTCAAGAGCAATAATAGCCACATCTGCCGTGACAAGAAGGCAATCAGCGGGCAGCTTAATTCCCCCGAGACATTGGATAAGTTCACCAGAGTCGCGTTCCCTTGACGCTCAAATGAAAACCGCTCTAACTCTAAAAGGCTGACTAAAGGTTGACTACAGTTCTGTGTGACTCAATTCAAGTTCGTCCTCATCTCTGTCATAAGACTTGTTTGACACTCTTAACTGTGACTTGTGAACAGCATATTGATATGGTGTTCTTGGGAGCGATTGGAACTGTGCTGCTAAGGAGAGGCGTCAGCTACATGTAATTACATGTTTTGATTGGTTCACTTGATTATCTGTGTCATTTGTGATTGGCTAGAGTGATTACTCTGGTTTTGATTTTACGACGCTCAATTGAAAACCGCTCTATGATATACTATGCGTATGTAAAATCAGTAATTCATTGTACCCATTTTGTTTGTGGATGAAGGGAACAAGTTGTAGTTAAACAGACATGATTTCTTACTACTGTATTTTTCTGTAGCGAATTCACTTGGAGAATATTTGCTCTGGAGTAAAATTTTTCGGGAAAAATGTTTGTGGTGAATTCTATTTGCAGCAGCTTATTTTTGTGGATCGCTGGAAAAATTGCAAAAAATGGAACCCTCACAAATTGTGTGCCACACGGTAGGATAAATTTATTGAGTGTGGGAATTACGCTAAGTTTTTAATAGCAAATTGTAACATGACAGAACATGTAACCTTGAATACTTTTTTTTTTTAACTTCCCTTGGTTAAATACTCTCTTCCTCAAGGAAATCTTCAAAACCCACTTGTGTCGTTGCATCTCTGTATAACAGTGCCGCGATCAAATTGTAGGTGGAAGGGGGGTCATCATGCGCTGCAAACAGAGCTCTTTTTTTGCTCTTTTGCTCGCTCGTGCCACGATCTGAATCTCGTGCTTGCCGTTTTACTGAAACTTTTTCCCTGTAATGGCCTTCCTCGACGATTTGAGGCTTTCTCTCACTCCGTGAAGCTTACAAACAAGGATTTCGTTCTTGTCAGCACAGTTACGACAAAAATATTAGTTAAAAAACAGTCAATGGAGATCTCCTTCTTCGAGACAAGTCGTCCTTTCGTGGCTTTGCGGCCAAAAAAGGCTCG
The DNA here is from genome assembly GCA_014633955.1 of Acropora tenuis. Classification (NCBI taxonomy): domain Eukaryota; kingdom Metazoa; phylum Cnidaria; class Anthozoa; order Scleractinia; family Acroporidae; genus Acropora; species Acropora tenuis. Next base: position 52,854 of record BLAZ01000357.1, on the reverse strand, counting down.
CTCCGCTCGCCAAGAGGTCGACTTGTAGGAATTCTAACAAACAGGTTGACCAAGTTTACACAGAACAAAGTGGGCAATTACTCTTTAACTTTTGAACAAAACATTAATATTGAACAAGATGCATGTTTATGCTATGCAAATAATTATTATTCATTTTATATGGCAACCATCTTGAATTTTCAATGAAATGTTGTCTTGGTTACAGAAAAGGAAATTAAACTTGCTAAAATTGTATTTACACTAATTATTTTGTAATGGAAAGGTTCAAGTTAAATAAGAGTTTTCAAAGTAATGGTCGGTCTTATTCTGTGTGGTAAAGTAATGGTCGGTCTTATTCTGTGAGGAAAGCATATATGACGACATGGATGACCTGTGTAGGAAAAACAAAGACGAAGAAACATAACCAAAATCATGAAGCTCAGAGAAAGTCCAAGAATTGGCAAATGGTGAGAAGGTGACGATGTTGCTGTTGGTGTTGTGGAGGAGGAGGAAGGAGAGACTGAAGACCTTGTTGATGGTAACGACTGCAATGAAAAAGGCTGTTTAGGTGTTAAATTGGATAGTGGCAGTGATGGTGGTGACAATCATAACAGGGGTGGAGATAGAAATTCAGAACAGTTCAAAGAAGAAGGCCATGGTAGACCACTTAAAGTAAGCAGATAGATGCATGAATAATAAACGTGGATACAAAACCGTTGATAAGGGAGAAGGCGGTAGTTAGGATTTTGGCATAATGGTGAGTAACTTGCACAGATGAAAACGTTTGCAAGGGAGGAACAATTTGACTTGAACAGTGTGTTGAAGTGGGTAATCAAAAAGGCAGCATGGCCATGATCATTTTTGGTTCAGTGTGGGGTGGTGTTAGAAAGAGGAGAGGCAATATTAAAGCACTTCCTGCTCACCAAAGTCACAAAACAAAGCAGCTGGACCAGTTAGTCATAACCTAACTTCGAGCTTATGGCTTTTTAGTGGAAGTCTTGGCGTTTATGCGTGCGTACTCCCACTTCTGGTAGAGTGTAATCAAATAGTCGACAAACACTCAAAGCATTGCTTTTCGTGTAAGCTAATCGTGTGTCATCACACCAACACCGAAAGTAAGAATAAATCAAACTAAAGGAAAGGTAAAGGAAAAGTTGAAAATTTTCATAATAGACTTTCTCTAATTGAAAGTCATGTGATCTATTATTTTTTAGGAAAATTAGTGGATGCGACTGCGAAGTGGAGAGGGTGATATTGTAGCCGTCAGTTCAAATCTGACATTTCACAAACATATTTTTTTATTCTTAACTTACTTCACTTTTTTTCTTATTTACTTAGTTTTCTTTATTAATGAAGAAAGAAAAACCGTCTCATTGTTTCACACGAAATTGTCGAGAATATTGGTAGGAAATGAAGCTTAGCAAAAGATTTCCAGCAGGGGATTTCCCCAACATTAAAGGCTGGCTGGTCCATGTGAAGTCTCCTTAGCAGTGGCTACAGGATGTTTGAATGATCACCATGGTTCCAGATTGTGAAATTGAGAGAATGGGCCTGTTTGCAAAGTACCAGTGGCAAGTTTGAAACAAGAGAGGTAATTTTGAGAGGAATACTAATACTTTATGTTCTTCCCTATCGTTTTTTGCCTCACAGATGAGCTATAAACATGGAAATTAACAATTAAGTAAGTGAAAATTACTAGAAAATTCAGGGTAGCATTGTAGTTCTAAAAGTGTTAGTGTTACCAGTATTCATATTGTCTCATTAATTTCCTGGATGTCAGTACTGAATGTTGTTACATGTAATGATAACGATAGTCATAAAAATAATGAACTAAAGTAAATTAATAACAGTAATAATATTTAATCATAATGTAGTGGTGATGGTAATACTACTCCTACTGGTAATAATTACCAAAATGTTCTTTTCTCTTCATCAAGCAGTTTTCAACATACACAAATGCAATTTGCTAGAGATTAACTGAAATGCTCTGCAAACTCTTGTCAATGTCATTTACGTCGAAACGTTGCAAAAAAGGCCCAATGACACAAATAGTGCTTTGCCATTGTATCCACATGACTTATTTCTGAGTAGGCCTCTTGAAACTGTTTTCTGCAGCTTTTCCCTTGCCTTTTGTCTTGAAAGAAACCTCCTCTCTTCATCTTCTTCATCAATGCTTTGGACTTGGCCATTGTACCCGTTGCCCTCTTGTTAAGCAGCTACCCATTCATGATACTAAAGGCAAGTTGGGTGCCAAGGGGACCGCTTACTTTATTAAGGATGGTGATAGCTTTCTACTCGCAGGTTGGACTTGCTTGGAATCCATCGTCACTCCGGAATTTGTTGCAGTAGCAATAGGTTTCTCGTACCATTATCTTTTAATAGGACAATTACTGGGAATGTTGTCGTTAACAGAAGAAGTGGACACCTAGGAGAAATTATGAATTAAGTGAACATTGTTAGGTGTCTTTTTGGGAACTTTGCCAATGGGCAAAGAGCAAAAATCAGGAAAAGGGGGACAGTTAAAAGGTCTCGCAATCCGGTCAGCTGTAATTTCCTTCAATTTAGATGTGACCAAATCTGGTTTTTGGATGAGGAAGCTTGAAATAGGCTTGGTCACCTACAAATTGTATCCGAAACCTGACACAGAATCCGTTGACCAAATATGTAGCAAAATGAGACTGATAACCCTTGAGCAAAAGTCAGACCGATCCTCCTATATGGGCATTACTGCGGGCTGGGTAGAATTGAGGAGACCAGGTCCCATTTGAGGGGTTTCGTTGCGCTGCTGGTTCCCCTGATGCGGAACAGTTTCTGGCCGGGTGTGTTGGGCGGCATTTGTAGAAGATATGGTTGTAACTGCAGGCACTACAGGATTTTCCCGCATGAAATGTCCAGTAAGTGCCCAGGGAAAATTGCGGGACCTAAAAGGGGTGTGGCCTAACTTCCTGCACACAGGAAGGTGGTGTTTCCCCGTGGGAATGCACCATCACCCTTAGCCATAGGATGTGGTCACTGAGGTGATTCGCAGGAGCATACTACCCCAGAAAACGGAATTGCTCGTCATAAAAGAGCCAGTGGCCTGACCGAAAGGCCATATTGTGAATGACTTGGCAATATTATTAATTTTAGGGCATCCTGGGGCACTCTCCCTACGTAAAATAGCCACAAGAGTATTAAGGCAGTTTCCCATTGGGAAATGGTTTGTACCTTTTTAGAGGACGAAAAGTTAGAAGGGCTCCTTGCCATACTCATCAGCTACTGTCACTTTAACGTCTCCATGAAAAAAAAAACAGTTTCCTTTTTAAATCGTTTGTTTCCCACATCCACTTTTAGTCTTGCTCATTTCAAGCGCATCAGATGTTTCTTCTCCTTTCCTGTTTCCCTTCACTACCTTTGTGCAGTCATTTCTTTTTTGGTTTGGTCTGATTTTCGATGGGTCAAGTTGTTTTTTACTCCAGCCATGTCCACATCTGTCTCATATTCCGTTCTGTGCACATAGGAGAACTCTATTGAAGGCAGCACACTTTCCAAGACACTAGAAACTAATAAATTGCCTGAGGTGAAGCATCAAGACAATGCTGCTGATGCATGTCCATTAATTTACGCTGCGAAATCTGGAAATGAATTTGAAATAATTCTAATGATCTTTGATGTTATATTAGAAAAAATCATATAAATAAAAAAAAAAAATAAAAATCATATGAATAATCTCTCACTGAATTTCCTTCACAAATGCATCAATTTAAAGGCCATCAATAAAGAAGAGTTAGGATTTGTCCAGGGCATCTGTAAACCCTGGTGTCATTTTATTTGTGTTTATCGCATGAGTTTCATTTTGCAGTTTCCATTGGTTGAAGAACTTATTTCTATCCAGATGACTGTGCTGCTTCTTTTGTACTGGTTGTCTTATATTGTTGCTCAAATGTTTCCACATACTCCTCCCAGCTGTATGACAAATTATTGGGACAACAGAGAGAACTATATGAAAACCAGGCGTAAGGATGTGGTAAGCCAGATCTATGTGACTTGTGTACAAGCTCCTTAGCAAGATTAAACTTAAAATTTTGTATTAAAAAAAGTACTTTTTCAATTTCTACAAAAACCCGCATTTTATCTGCACAATCAACAATTCATTCTTCACAGTGTACCATAAAATTACTTCAAACTGTGAGGATGGTTTTTCAAATACTCCCCTATCAGTTATAGGTTACTTGGGGCTTTTTGCCTATGATTGGTGTTTTAAGCTACTGACCGTGTTGCCATTTATTGATACTTGACTTGAGTGGTTCCATGTCGATTATACAAACTAAACTGGATTAATCCAAAAAGAAATAACAGTAATGATCCCTTTTAGCAATTTTTGTTTTAAATAAACCACATTTACTCGACATTACCATGTCTGTCTCTCTTTCTTGTGTCAATGACATTGGCCTTGGGGAGAGTTGACAAGAAGTATGTCTCTTTCTTGTCATTGAAACAAATGGCCAACATGTTGTCATTCCTTTGGAACTGATGTTCACCATTTTTTAGGTGATCGTTTTTGAATGATGCTGGCAACTTGACGCGGTTCTTCCCTGTGGTTCCACAAGCAGCTATTCCATTCTCATTAAGATAAGGACACAGTTCCTTTCTGGTGTACCAGTTGTCAATGTAGACATGGTACCCATTGCCAAGCAAGGTTTAAAATTTAAATCCTTTTTCAAAGGAGTTTGTATGGCGAAGTCTAAGTGCTTCGCCCTTGATGAAGCCCTGTTTGACCCCTGAAGGGTGGCAACTTGAGAAATGCGTGCACTGAAATGTTTCAGTAGGTTTAAAATGTGTTTTTATATCCAATATAGATTTGTTTGCGAATCTTTCGCCTTTGAAAACGTTAGTGTTAAGGAAGGTTATCTCAGTAGATGATATTTCAGCCGTGAACCTGATAGTTTGATGGTGTTTGTTTGCTTGTTCGATAAATTGCATGGCTTGCTGTTTGTTTGCATTCCAAATTGAGAATATATCACCAATATACCTTTTCCAGACTAAGGGTTTAACGACGCTTAGGTTAATAATCGCTCTTTCTACCACTGCCATGAAGATATTTGCACGACAGACTGACATCTTGGTACCCATGGCAGTTCCATGTGTCTGGTGGTAGTTTTTTCCATTAAACTCGAAGGACTTCCCTTGAAGAATGAGTTTAAGTGCTCTTTTGAGATACTGTGTGGGAATCGCTGGCCTTTCTTTATAGAAAGAGTTGTATGTCTTATACACTGTCTCGACTCCCTCTTCGTGTGGTATATTTGTGTACAGGTTAGTCACGTGCATCAAGACAAGGATTGCATTTTTTGGCACTATAGTTATTTCAATGAGGTTGATGAAAGCTGTTTTGTCTCTTAGATACAACTTTTGTTTTGGTGTTATAGGCTAAAGTAGCCTGTCCACAAGTGATTAAAGTCTCAGTGGGGCCATCACACCCAGATATTATAGGTCTCCCAACAGGAGTTTGTTCGTGTATTTTAATGAGAGTGCAGAATACTGGTACACAAGGCGGATTTGGTGTCAGACAAAGGCATTTATTAGTCATGCTGTGAATGTGATTTCGCTGATAGTTTGTTTATCAATTTTTGAACTCTTAGTTATGTTTCTTTCAAAGCCTTAAGAGGGGCCTGTAGTTGTGTAACTGGACTTGACCTTCCAGAATTTTTTTTCTGTGGAAATTGCCAGTAAACTGATCTGGTCATTTGTTAGTTTTACGCTTGAGAGGTTTCTCGATTTTATTATTTCTTTTGCGTATGTTGTGTGCTCTATTCCACACTGCGGATGGTTTTGTATCTCTCTTTTCTTTATACGAGTTGAACAATTTAACAATTCATTGTAGTTCCTCAATCGTTTTTTCTGCCCTTTTGACAGCCTCTGCTAAGCGCGGAGCGCGCGAAATCTGGTTTTCTGGTTACAGTGTTATCTTTTGTTGGTGCACTGTTCTTAATTCTTTTCTGTTTGTGTAGAGCTGAGCGGAGGCTATCAATTCTCCGATTGTGCAATCTGATTAATGCTCCCCCATAGTTCTTTTCTGCCTTGAAACGCAATTGTTTGATGTCTTTTTGGGACTGGTTGTCTGCTCTGATATGAGCTCTAGCTCTGTATTGCAGTGACTGTGGGCAGGTCTTCCGTTCCAATTGTCTGGTTAGATACTTGACTGCTTGTTCCGATTCTCGTTGCATTTCCGTTTGTGGCCTTGATCTTTTATTAGTTTTTTCCTTACCGCTCGTGTCCTCGTCTGGTTTGGTGTGTTCGCCGCCGACTGTGAGGCTGTCGCAAAATTAGTGGCCATCATCTTACTAATCCGTAATAAATGAATTGACTCGAAGGACAGTCTTGTGAAACATTTTGAAAAACATTTTATATCTCCCAAAAAAATTAAACTTGTATTATTCCAGCCTATCATTAACTGGGTGAATTATTTTTAACCTTTTGTAAATCTATAGTGAATAAGTTTGTCCTACTCTTTTTACTCGGTCGGCATTAGATGCCATCCACCAAAACCGGCTGGTCGAGAGAGACTGAGATCTATTTTTGAATAGATTAACTCTTGGATAATTCAACTTCGTCTCTCTCGACCGAACAAGGTGGTAGATGGAATCAATGGGATCCGTCTATCCACCACCTTGGCAGAGAGAGACTAAGGTTGAATTGAAACACACGTGAGGCAACTTGTACATAAACGAAGACAGTCGAGACCGAAAGTCTTCATCGCTCTATTGTTAATTTACTCGCTTTGTTTATGCTTCTTTCAATGAATTTCGCTGTTTTTGGTGAGTATTGGTGGGTCTGGTGGATGTCGCTAAGGACATCCACCAGAACCACGTCATCGTCTTACTCTCTAGATGTTTTGATGAGGTGGACCACATGCACATAGAAGTACATACGTTTATATTTACCAGCTTATTTGATATTGATGTCGTAAATGGAATTGTTAACTTACAGTTTGAGTTCTACATATATGAATTAATTGGACGAGTGATTTTGGTGGATGGACATCCACCATCCACCAAAGCCTCCTGTTGAGTTTTTCTAAACTGAGTACAGCTTGGTTTTACGTGCTCTGTAGGAAGTAACTTTCATTTGTTGAGGGTTGTTGTGAACGTTCTCACCTTTATGTTTTGAAAGTGTCAGCATAGGTGTATACAATAGCAATATACAAGAATAGATTTCCACATCTATATGCATAGTAACCCTGTCCCAAAAAGGAATATTGTTTAATCACAACATGAATGTATAATTATTAGCGTAGGGAGTTTTGCCGAAATCTTGCCACATTAAAATAATAAAGCAGAACAGGATCCTGCCACTAAACAGGTTGGGTCTTTATTTTCGCCCAGAGAATGTTTTGGTCGCATTTTGGTAAACATTTTTAGTTAGTTAGGAGGGAAAAGGGTTAAGGGAGAACGCTTTTTAACCTTTAAATCCTTAAGGGTCTCCATTTGACAAGTAGAATCGTCTGGCCTTAGCCAGAATAAAATCTTTTGGGAGGGAAAGGCTTAATTTTTTGCCTGCCCTCTGTCCCCCTTCCCCCACCCCACATGACCAAAACACACACTCTGTCTAGATCTCAGTGTCTTACAAGCGGGAAACACAACAAAACTAACAAAGTATTACTTAGTTGAAGAGTTCCTCTGTGATTGCATTTTTGGCATTTTCTCTTCGTCTTGATGGCCCACGCTGGTACCATTACACAATTTGGATGGTACCAGCTACAATATTGGGAGCACTGAACATACTCTC
>BLAZ01000357.1:37611-40111 GCA_014633955.1 Acropora tenuis | reverse complement strand
AAAAAAGATGTGTTTTTTATTGGAGTGCTAAAAAAACAGATCTGAAGGTAACTTGAATATTGTTCACAAATTTTAAACCATTTTGTAGCTAACCCTACAAATGGGTTAAATATAGTAACAGCAACCACTGTTTTTAAAAATGAGTACAAATTTAAAATGTATTTCAAACAGTCTTTGACTAAACTTCACCACTGGCAATCAAGCCACATATACAAAATCTTATAATCAATTTAACCTATTTTAAAATACAAATTAATAAGTAAAAAGTCGATTTTTAAAAATAATATTGAGAGTTATCTGAAATTTGAGGATCCTTATTTCACTTTGCCTTCTTCTGATTGGTTCTCATGTGACCTCATAGGAAGCAAGACATTTCTCAACAACTGTCTGATTGGTACATTTTAACTCTGATTAGTTCACTTTAAAGATCTCTGATTGGTCTTTTGGATCCACATATCAAACACTTGATTTCTATAAGTATTCCTGTCAGGTACAAGTATATGTGATATTGTACTGCTTCAAGGTGAGAAAGTGAAAACTTTGAATATAACAAGAGTTGCTAAGGCACAAAGTGAAAGCAGCGGAGCTGAGACCATGGATACATCAAACTTTGACAACTTTTAAAAATATCTGATTATCTTCTCTTAGTAACTCTCTTTGTTTTGAGCTGACTTTCAAAATCAAAGTGATTTTTAATTTCTTGGTAATGTAATAAATTACTTTTGTTATGTAATTTCTTTCCATTTACCCGTGTATTTGTTGATGGCTCTCTCCATAGTATAACAGGCGGAATCCTGTACACTTCAGGGTCTCCCACATGTCCACCGCCAGAAGGATAAAATACATTACTAAAGGAATGTTTCGCACTTGATGATGCAAAAGAGGCAATGCAATTTTGTACAAAGTCTTGCCATGTTTTCGGGATATTCGAATAATTAACTACGGGTATCGGAATTATTAGGAAAGCTAGGAAAATACTGACACGACAAAACAAAAGCGGATGCCATTTTTGTGCAACTGCAAAATACAGGTCAGTGGATAGACTGCACGTCATGTAAGCCTAACAGTACTATTATGACATTCATCGAACCACAGGACCTTTAAACCAGAGAGTGACGTCGCCAGTGATAGAAATGTGCACAACATGGTACGAAGTGATGTCATCGGTGACTTAGGATATAGTGCACCAGCCCAATATTGTCATTACAGGTCTTGCCTGGGCCCACAGTCTATTGATTTTGTTTGTGGGATGCGCAGTCGGGTTGGCGTTTGTAGAAGCTATTTCTTAGTCATTGAATCAATATGGTTTCTTTAGTAGAGTTGTGAAATGATTTTTTTTGCTTTCTTTGCTTTCTCCTCTACAATTGGTTGTTTGAGAGGTCTACAGTTGTGTAGGTTGTCAAATTGGACCTGCTCCTCTTTAATGTTATGATGCCTGCTTATAATGACTGTTGTGGTTCTGTTGTCTACCTTTTTGTATTTATGTCGTTGTTTCTTAAATCCTTAATTGCATTGCGTTCGTTCTTAGGCAGGTTGTGATTCGGCTTAATCAACTGATTGTTGCACTGGTGGTAACCAGTTTTATTTAACATGGAAGGGAGGTTGTTCTTGATTTTGCCCGTGAGAAATGTTACTAAGGCGTATTTGCCTTGCAAATTAGTTGAAATTTTGTAGCAGCTGTTTGCCGTATTTGTTTTTTTTCTTTTGTCATGGGTGTACAGATAAGTTTCAATCTGCAAGAGAGTTACTTAGTCTGATCTGGTGTCAACTGGAAATCTGAGATTTGTTATATGTCTTATGCTATATTCCTATCTTGCTTGCTGAATCTTCTCTGCTCATTGTGTTTTTTGTTCTCAAGTTTGCGCTTCCTTATAAACTTTCCCACCTCAATGTCATGTGTAGACACAGAAAACAGACAAGGATACGATTGGGTGGCTTTATTATGAACGGTTTTCATCTCCGACAATTCTTGCATCAGAGCGTTAACCTTGGTTTCTGGATATTATTTGCCAGCTTGGTAAGTGGTGGCAAGTATTTTGTTTTGGGCCTGGTTGAGAATGGTTTCAGATCTATGGGCTCGTCTTTTTCTTTGCTTCTTTAATTTGTGTCTGGTTTGTTTCTATTTAAAAGGGTGTGAGCGCCTGAAGCTTTTGTGCGGCCTCTTTCCTTAGTTTGCTAATGCCCTGTTTAAATTTTTCGTTGGGTATGATAGAGACCATAATAATTTTTATTAACTCTTTGACCAACGGTTGTCTTCTAGCCCTTTCAGTAGACAAGGACTCTTTGTATGTAGCAGCTTGTTGATATATAAGTTGTCGATGTTTCTCTAATTTTGACTTCGTGTGGTCATATGTCTTAGTTTTAGGTTTACTAGAAGATCTGGGAGATGCCATTTTCTGGTCTTCTTGTTTGAAAGGGACATAGCAAAAGTGTTTGACTTTGATGTCAAGAACAGTCGTACTCTACTCATCTTGTATTTTTCTATGGACCTTTGAAGAGT
>BLAZ01000355.1:286616-289116 GCA_014633955.1 Acropora tenuis | reverse complement strand
GTCTAAGGAGCCTGCCATTCGAGCTAGTCACGGGAGAAGGGAAGAAGTGGAGGGAGGTGGGGAGAATAGGAGCGAAATCCAGCTTTCGCGCGGCTATACAGCAATCACCTTCTTCAAAGGGAAATCCATTTACCACTGATGTTTTGTCGCATACGGACAGGAGTGGTGTCTGCACGTGACTAGCTCATTGTTTATATTATTACAAGAAATAATTGCTATTGTTTTACAAAGGGCTTGGCTCTTTTCCTTCCTTGTGTTCGAGAGGGTGCAATAAATCTTTTGCAGATTGTACAAATAGGTCGATTTCCATATGACATAAATCTATTTTGCATTTTCTCGACCTTTTGCAAAAAATACTGAGGACAAGAAGTAGATGGAACTCTCCGTAGATAAATTAAAATCTAAATTACTTTCTACCTCAGGATATTGCCTGAACCGCCGTTTCCGGAGTAAAAAAAACGACATTTATTAAGCAGCTGGTGTGGGAAAACTTTCGCGCATAAATGTGCGATTTTTTCGCGTTTGGGTCACGAGGAATACAAACGGTCTGTGATATGTTTGGATAATCTGCTTCGGTAGATTTAGAACTGTGACAGAAGGTTAGCTTGTCCAGAGGCTCGTGAATTATTTACAGTAGTCTAAAATCGAAGTGGATCATGCTGTGTACAAATGTGATGGCTTCTGATTGGTATATCCGCCTTCATCCTGTTTCCGTTCAGTGGTACAGTTGTGTATTCATTGTCATAGCTAAGAGTTCCGCAGCTCTCTGCTGACAATCCATATTTGCTTGTACCCGGGCACTTTGGTCACTTGACACGTCACTGGTCACTGGACTCTTAAAATTGGAAGTCAAAATATAATGTTGCAGATCCAAAATAGCTACTTTTATGAGGAAAATTTTGCTTACAGCCGTTAGGTAAGTAAGTAGTAAGCAAGTACTTTATTAAGCGTTCCCTATGGGTTTTTCATGTCAATTTATTACATGTACTAGATATGAGATTAATCTTATACCTTACGACTTTGTTTAAAAATTTTAAGCTTTGGAAATACTTTGAACGATAAGCAGTTCTTTAGAAAATTCAAATCTTGCTTACCTTTTCTTGCTTTGAGCTAATCAGAATCGTTTAAAAGAGTAAAATTATATTCAAACCATTTTATTAAACAAGAGACTTTAAATGTTATTTACATGATAATATACTGGATATTGATAAGCGGCAAGAGATCAGAAACAAATGTGCAGGAAATCAACAAACTTAGGAATACTTGAAGCAAATTGAAATTATGTGAGACAAGCTGGGTTCTTCATCACGTCTCAATCATAGGTTCGCTGCACGGTTTGTGTATTAAACATCGAAATTTAGCCACCGGCCTCCTCCGCTTGCTAAAAGTCACTCGGGAGAGAGTGACTTTTAGAGAGCGGAGAAGGCGGCTGAAATTCAGGCCATAAACACCGTGAGAATCAAATTGGTTTAATAGCCATGCAATTGGTTTCGGACAGTGAATTTGTTTCTCCAGTTTGCATTATAATATGTTCTTGGCAGTTGCCTGATTTCTTACTGTGTTAATCCGATTGTGATAAAGACAATCTGGTGGGTGCCTAGGAAGCATGCATGCGTTTTGTTTTAAATCGTCCGCATCTTCGCATTTTGAACTATAGTTATATTCTAATTTGATCGTATTTCTATACATGCGTTCTCGTTCTTTTGCCGGATCAGCCTATCGAGGCTTAAGGCATGACACGCGAGACGAGGAAGAAAAGAAAATGTGCTACCAACCAAACCGAGTGAATATCACGTTCGTTAGCAAACACGAGTTTTTCTGTTGCAGTAAAATTAATGCTCACATTGGGCCAGCCAATTTCACTTGCAAAAATATTGTCTCTTGTGTTTACATATACCACTGTCTCATGGTTCGCTAAAGAATTCAACCGTGCCGCAAGTTAAGACCGAAGCCGACAGTGCGGCTTTCAATTTAGCGAGGTATTACGATGCACGCGTCCTTTGAACATCTTCGTCTCTTCAACCGTTGGTAAAAATCTATTACTGCTATTACAACAGAAACAATGACTGTATCTCGACAACTCGAATCTTCTCAGTGAACATCTGCGCCATTCCGGAACTGAAACCCCTTCTCTCATATCTGTTACATCGTAGACATGTTCTTAGCTTGAGTATAGGTAGTTAATTTATTGTAAACAATAAAAATAAGGCAAAGATAAGGTCAGCCCATAAATCTGACAGTTTATAATCCCTTGGTATATTTTAGAAGCAAGCAATCTCGGCTCGCGATATCGCGAAAGGGGCTAGCGTTTCATGACATCAAAAAAGACTGTTGCGAAAGAGACTACAACATCGCTTATTAAAGAACCTTGCTTTAAGAAAAGTATTGTACAGGGTGAAAAATCAGAAACACGAAATGCAACGTGCAATAATTTATTTTTTTTATCCCGGCAAAGGCTAATGCGAAGACAGCGTCGCGTTTTTTAATGAACTTTTTTAAT
>BLAZ01000355.1:241616-244116 GCA_014633955.1 Acropora tenuis | reverse complement strand
TAAATAGGCCACTTTCAAAAATACCATAACACTCTTTACTTGTCCCTTCAAAATTTTGCATAAGCATTATTTCTATTCTCTCTTGGGACTCACAATGGTCCCAAGAGAGATTGGAAACAATGCTTATGCAGTATTTTGGAGGGACAAAAAAAGAGTATTATGGTATTTTTGAAAGTGGCCTATTCCCAAATGATCCCATCTGAGCGTCAGCCCTAGAAAGGGAAATGGGCCCACACGAGAACAATGAAAAACTCTGACCAGGGTGGGGTCTTGGATTTTGACCACCGTTGCTCCACCGATTGATCCACAACGCCACAGCGGCAGCAGGCCGTGGGTGTTAGAGATCTTTTTCACGGCATAGGAGTAAGTAATTAAGTGTTACTCAACTTCTTAATTAAATCATTTAATTAGCCACTGACTGGTTAATCTTCTTGATAAAGGTGCACCACTTCGGTTCACCAGACCTGGGATGCACAATCTCAAAATTCCTGAAGGATCCTCGGTTGATCTTAGCTGTGAACTCAATGATCACAAGGTGCCTGTATCACTGTGGCAGATGAGTAATGGACGAATGTTCACTCCGAGGAAAAATGTTGCAAAGTATGGACAGATTTTCATTCTTCACTGGGTAACAAAAAACACCGAAGGCTATTACTTGTGTAGACTGAAAAGACCACCATTTTCTCACAATATTGGCAGGATTTCCGTCACTAAGCAAACCAAAGGTAAACGAGACAATAAAATGTTGAATCTGCACAACATTCGAGCAATAATGGCAAAAATAAAGTTACCAAAAAACCCTCTTAGCATGGTAATATTTTGAGAGAGAGAGAAAATTGAACTTGAAATTATCCATATTTCAGTTAAAAAGGACGTTTCGCGTTAGTTGAAAACACAATAACACTCGCTTTTAGCATTCTTACGAAGTTTGACATTAAATTTCTCGAGAATGCTTTGGGATTTCATTGCGGGGTCACTTAGAGAACTGAATTACAATTAGGTGTTTTAAAAAGCATTCAAGAAGTTGCCGCGCTGTGAGTAAATTTTTAGTAAATAATTTTTGCAAGTATTGCTCGAACGGAATCCGTCTTAATACCATTATTATTTTATTAAATTTAGATTAAATATTCTTGCTAAGTTACTTATTGAAGATATTGAAAATAAGGTCTTAATTAATGATGGTGACAACATTGATTAATGTTGATGATGATGATTGTGGTGAATCTATTCGGTTATTCTATGATGAACGACGTTGTAACCAATCAAAGGAGGGCTATGACGATAGATGCATTGCATTAAAGCGATTTTCAAATGACTGCCGAAAAACCAACACCAAAGTAATTACTCCGACAAATCACAACAGGAGACTGCGATAAAACAATCAGAATTCCTAGCAATTACGTGTAACTCAAGGCTCAGGAAAAATCGTGCTTACAAAGTTTTCGTTTTGCTACTCATTGGCGCAAGAGTTCCAAGCCAATCATTAGCGAAGCAATCGCAATCGCATTCCTGATTGCGTAATTACTTTTGATGGTGGTTTGAAACTGCTCTATCTGCCGATCCTCTAAGCTAAGACATTAGAAAGCAGTTTTAAAACCAACTCTACTTGGAAAAAAGTTGACACAAGGAATTAATGGAGAGATAGAGCGAGAGAGACCTACTTACAGGTTCCTGTATCTTCTTAGATCCTCCGCCGAGTCTAAGTGTTCGTGAAGAAGAAAAAAACGTTTTTCTTCACGGGAACGTTAGCTTGACTTGCAAAGCTACCGGTAAGAAAGTTGCATCCGTGTGGTGGTACAAGTGGGCGCAGAGACTACCTTCGCAGCAGCAGCTGATCAAAAGAGAGTCAGCCATCCGTGGAGATACATGGACTAACACCCTTACACTGAAGAATGTTCAGAAGAACCAGAGTGGCTGGTACGAGTGTCGCGTGTTTGAAACTGACCTGAATTATGGTTTTTGGTCAACACATGTCAAGTTGAACGTTCGAGGTATGAACAAGTGTCCTTTAATAGCCAAGTGAGAAATGATAACTAGAGAAACGTAGCTCGAATTTCCGTTTGGAATTGTGAAATCCTAGAACCTCTTTTTCTTTGGTCTGCAAGTATTACGCAAAGTTATATCATTGCAACATAGTTCATGACGTCGTCTCTGGAGTAGATCTTCGGTCGCACGCTGGTCGCACGCTTAACTTGTCGCACGTTGGTCGCACGCTCTATGGCTGCTAACTAAGTATTACAGCGTATTTTTAGCTTATTAGCGATATGTTTCCAAGCGGAGGTGAGGCATGCGGATTCACAACATCGCATGAGAGAAGCCGAGTTAATAATAAGCGATATCTGAGGTGAAAATATAATTAATAATTAAGGCGCTGTGCAATAATTATCAGGAGTGGGAGGGGGGCTAAAAAATGAGAGTAGAGGGCACCATGTAAACTCATAGCCTAAGGGAGGGAGGTAGCTTGCAAATTTTATATGAAAGCAGAGGGGGAGGTTGTATC
>BLAZ01000355.1:219652-222152 GCA_014633955.1 Acropora tenuis | reverse complement strand
TCTTGTTCCAGTGAAGTGGATGGCGATCGAATCGTTAATAGACAGAGTATACTCTGAGCAAAGCGACGTGTAAGATATTTTCGTTCAAGCAAAAATTTAACAAAAAGTGGCAAAACGCTGATGCAAACGACAGAGATACGTCTTTTTAGCTTTAGTTTTCTTGAGAAAAAAGTGAGCGAATGAGAGACAATGATTAATATCAAATACACGGTTTTACAAATGAACCCACTGGGAACTCTGAAAAATCCGAGCCCCAGATGGGATTCGAACCCACGACCCTCCGTGAATCTTTCTTGGGAAAGCGTGGCAAAGGCATGCGATGAACACGCATAGCCAAAACAGGGAGCTCTAATCACCACCACGAGAGACAGCGAAGGCAGAAGATTCCCACAGAGTGAAAATATCCTGTAAACATTTTCCTAGACAATCCATCTCTTTCAGTTAAAACAATGTTTGACCTGAGTTTCTATTACTTATTTTTATGGCTGCTGTTGCTTGGCAACAATCGCCATGTCATTGGTTCGTGTCAAGGTCAGCCTAGCTAGCATTGAAGAAGCTAAAATAATACAGACTCAATTTTTGAAGTACTTTGCCTTGACATGAGGTTGATACGCTTTTTACTTCCAAAGGATTGATTGAACTTAATGCAGACTTTTTTTTTGTTCCATGTAGATGGTCCTTTGGTGTCTTCTTGTGGGAACTTTTTACACTCGGTAAGGTTATTATTGATGACGAATTGCGAATCAGATTAACTGCAGAAGGCCAGCACCTCGATCTGCTCTGGAATCGGCCCATTAGTTTACATTGTTATCTATTTCTGAAATATGAATTGCGCGTGCTAAATTAATGCTTCGCTGCTTTGATTTTGCATTCAACGCAGTAACCATCCCTCACTCAGCTGAGTTAACTGCTCACCAGTAAGAGGTGTACTCATCACCAGGCCCAGTCTGATTTAATTTGCGGAACTTGTGTTTTAAACTTAGATAATACTACAAACTGATGAGACAACGCCTTGAAAATGAGAGAGAGATGGACACCTCTGTGTTATGCACTTCTTCTCTTTTAACAGGAGGGAGTCCTTATCCAGGATTGCCACCAACGGAGATTTATCAGTTTATCATGGATGGAAATCGCATGGAACAGCCATTGGACTGTCCTGATCAAATGTAAGCTATTTGAATGCAAACTCGCACGAGGTTTACTCTATTACCGCTGCTGTCAAATTTTAGCCGCGTTTTAATTTTCTCTTGCCTAAAATTCCAAAAAAAAAAACCTGTCCTTAACACCTGGGCTCCTGTTTCCTTTGGTTTGCGCTCGAAACCATCTTACCCTTCAGACTGCGGCCGGCGGTAAAGTAGACGATTTCTTGCTCACATTGCTAATCTTGTCTATTTATTTTAACTGCTCTAATCCTTCGCACAATTGTTTAAAATTTTGCTGTTTTTTTGAAATTGAAGAAACTAAAACTCTGATTAATCGTAAGTTACTGATTATTGAGTTTAGTCATTGTTTGAACAACTGGCCTTTAATTTTGGTGGCAAAGTCCGACGCTCAATAGTAAAGTTGACTGTACAATATATACATCTTATTAGATGGTTTATCATATAATACGCGCCGATATTTTGCGAGTTGCGTAGTATTTTGGGGCGAGGAAAAGTGCGAGCAATGAGCAAAATGTCCGCGAGTATTATATGTCAAACCATCTAATAAAAGATTTATTATTCCGCTACAAAAAGGCGTTATTTTGATTCAATTTTATCTCGTAAGAGTGTTTTTAAAAGAATGCATCATCTGTCCTTCAGGGCGCTTGCGAACGATGTAACTGAAACAGAACAGAAAGCCAGCCAAAGTAATTAATATCCTAATTTGATTGTATAAACGAAATGACGAGAGACAAGCGATGACAAGCTAAATTCGCGGGCTTTGTATCGCGATGAAAGCTATTTCTTTCATTGAAAAACTGCCGTTCCGTCCGTATTTGCTCTGTTCTAAACCGGTCAAACCGGGACACTACAGTGTATTACCGTCTCATATTTTGCGCGTTCTCTTGACCAAATATGGTAAAATGACGCAATAGTGGAATAATAAATTGACTTGTCGTACCATAGGCTGCCAGTGGTCTCTAATTTCGACGCAAAAATAAGAAAGAAGGCGAAATACACGCGAGATTCGGAGGACACGAACCACGCAGGGAGGACCGACAGTGGTGTGGCCTGTTTCCTCCTTACGTCTCGTGCAACGCATGTATTTCATCACTCTTTTTCGCCGAAACTAAATACTACTCGCACTCTAGAAGTAATAACACGTTGGGAGATGTTCCAACCTCGTTCCTGGGGCCTCTCGTTTGACCCTGGCAACGAGGCAAGAGCGATTCTCTAGAGCCTGGATTTCTCAAACTGACAGGTATCAAATGATGAGAGACTGCTGGATGGAGAAAGCAGAGGATCGCCCTAATTTTGCTGCTCTGGTACAGAGACTGGAAAACACCATAGCCTCTAAT
>BLAZ01000355.1:209652-212152 GCA_014633955.1 Acropora tenuis | reverse complement strand
CCAACTAATGGAGGAAAAACCGAAAAAAAAAATCATATCGATCAGTTGCTTCACAGCTGTTGCAAATGTCTCTCGATTTAAAAGAAGTAATCGAAATAAAACATCACCTTTTACTGAATAAACATTACATTTGCACGGTTATTTCCATGCATATAGGTTAGTGAGAGAAACATTTATGCTGATTCAGTGTAATGCGTTTACTTAAGCTTATGTTAATGCCCTCAGGCTGTTTGCTGTTAGTCTTTTGTCCACATTGTCGCACCAATTTGCGTCATTCAACAATGAAATTTTAAGACAACATGGTCAAATCACCTGCCTAATTTGGGAAAGGGATGCTGGTTGGGATGCCTCACTCTAAAGTGTCAGCACGATACCTAGAGTTGTCAAACCCTTGATTGGTCGGAGTTGAAAATTACTTAAGAATCCACGCTGTATCCTTTTTTTTTACTTCCTTTTTCAAGTCAAATGCGTGATACAAGCAGAGCTTCATAGAGTCGAGGAACTCCCAAAATTGGTAAGTGAAGTGTGAGTTTCAAGTTAATTATTATTGTCCATGCACTGGTGATCGGCGAGGTCGAATATCTTGTTTAAAGTCTCTACTTATGCTTTTCCCTGACCTACCACAGCAAATAAAAACTGCGATGATGCCTCACCGGTGTTCCTCAAGTACTTTACAGAAAATACCTCAGTTCCACTGACCTTCGCGAGCAGGGATCATGAGAACGATTAAGAATTAACAACAAAACCCGAATTAACATTTAGGGACGAATTGTTGTTGGAAAAATCGAAGGAAAAATTTCGGTTAATTATAGGGTCAAAATTTAATGGCTAACAGTATTTTTCAGTAAGTAAGACAGAAACTGCGCCAAAACCAAACTTGATTGATAAAAAAAAGTCTTTTTTGTATATTCAGAAGGACGATCGCGAAGATCACTTTGTGGATGGTCTTTACAAGATTTAATATCCGATGAATAAGAATGTGGACGTCCATCGCATTTTAGCGCGGTTTTTTTAACTGAGCTATTGTCAGTTTACGAAGTTTAAGTCCAGTTGTTGTACGTTTCATGTCATTTTAAGAACAGGTGCTTGGAACAATGCTAAAAACAAACTTCCTCCGCTGAGGTAGAAACAGCCAGTTTCGTGATACGGTCATGCAGCATTGAGAGTCATGTAGAGTAGTGTCGAGAAAAATGACTAATAGTTAAGCCTGGTTCATTTCACGATCCTGCAATTCAAAAACTCTTACAGCGCACGCACCTTCATAAGAGCATCTTGCAACAGATGACATTAAACATATGTATATATTCCCTTTGCAAGCCGATGCCGCTTTCAGAGCTACAACAGCTGCCGAGGCAAAACACTTTCGCGCGATTCTTAGTTCTTGCTGCGTAACAGCGCCTTTAATCACTTAACTCCGAGAAACAAAAACGTTAATTATAACTGAAAGAAAAAAATTTTCTTCTTTGTGTCCACATACTTTGTGTACCACATATTCATCGGTATTTTCAAATATTCCTTTGTGCATAGTTAAATATGCTGTGTGTGAGGACAATTTCCGCTGAACAATCGTTTTCCAAAGTGGAATGTAAAGTGATGCCTCTAACTAATGCCGTCCAAAAACCATTTTCACACCGAAATAATACTTTACCCTTTTTTTTCATCCTTTATTGGCCCTTGCAGTAGCTACTAAAAACTTCATCGATTTTCCCCGGACTACAAATGAATGCAAGCCACGGCGTTTATTCAGCGCTTCCGTTCAGAAATCTTTCAACATGAAAGAAATATTTTTCAAATAACCATCATACGCACTGACAACGAGACCCAAAGTGCGTGGGAACTGCCCAGGCTGTGCAAGCGTGCTACCGACCGTGTTCAGTTGCCCGTGTTTCTCTTTGAAAAAGAGAATATTTTATTTTACAGCGTCTGCAATTTATTTTGATTTTTTTTTCAGATATTATTTATTATTAACTAATTGTTTTCTAGAATAATCGCTAAGGACTGACTCACATGACTCGTGCCGGCTCCAGTATTCCGTGCTCCGAATAAAATTAAGTAAACACAGTATGCAATTGTCTAAATATAAACCTGGAAAGACCTAGTATGTCAGGAAACGGAAAGCTGGTTTAAAAAAAAGTACTGGCAGTCACCTTTTGAAAATTTGATGAATTTACCAGAATGTAAAACACACGTGGATAAAGTAAAGTGTCATTGTTTTTTTTCTTCTCGTTGACGGGTGGTTGCTTGGACTCTCAATATGGACACATGAGGGACATTTACATAGAAAGTGTAAATGTGACACACAAGGTGCAACCATACAGCTTGATGAAGATTACAACTTTATGGAGTGGAAAGAAAATATCGCCCTATCAAAAGATGTACGTCCAGCTAGGAAGATTACACGTAAAAGAGGAACTGGAAAAAAAATGAACGAAAGACAAAACAAACACAAATTGCAAACTCATCGTAATTAAGGACTATCTTTAGGGGATCGACTGGGAAG
>BLAZ01000355.1:157645-160145 GCA_014633955.1 Acropora tenuis | reverse complement strand
CCAATGAATGCTGACCATTTTGGATGCGAGCAGGTTGTTATACAGCGAGTAAGCTCTTATTTCGGAGAGAGTAAAAAAGAGGAGACAAAATTTACGCGCATGCGCGTAACTCAGAGGTCACGAAACGGGAGGAGAGCTCCTAGTCTCGCGCATGCACGTGCATTTCGCCCGCTGAAATAAAGGACTGCTCGCAGTCTAGCTCCTCGTAAACGAGGCTAGTTTTCCAACAAAAATACGCAAGCAGGTATATTTTTATATTAAATAAGTTTTTATTTCAAACAAAAGCCCGGATGAACGCAGCTATGCGTCTAGTTTTGTTTGGATCACGCCTTATTGGTTCCTTAGTAATAATAATAAGGTAGGCCGGCAGGTTTTTTCGCAGGAGGACGCGATGCAACGAGGAGACTGACCAAGCGATCGCCATAGGCGTGAGCCTCCCGAAGGAGGGGGTGGTGCATGGTCCGCTGGGAAATTTTGAAAATCACGTTGTCTGAGACTGCATTTCGGACGTTTTGAAGGCTGTATGATATGAAAACAGGCAGCCAAAAGCATCTTAAAAACGTGGATATTATTCAAAAATTTAAAAATTGAGTTTTTTTTTGTTGTTTTGTTTTTTGGCGCAGAGAGTAGTTTACGTATGCATTTAACAGTTTTAGAGAATAATGTCTCTATTTAAAGAGAACAAAAATAAAAAGTTATAAATCCGTATTATTCACTGGGTTTGCTGCCGCAAACTATGCTGCCATAGCTACCGATCATCATGATCTTTCAGTAGTGTCCCAAGCTCAAGCCTGCTAAATCGTTGGTCAATCGAAAAAAGTGGACCTCGGCAGTCTGCTGGGGTGTGCGGGCGAACCCGTCGCACCCCGCCTCCTTGCGGTCCTGATAATAATAACTTTATTCAAATCTCAAAGGATTTAGCCGAGCACAGTGACTAATTGAGGAGATTACAAATCAAACTGAATCACAACAAATCATGTGTTGGTTTTTGAGAGGGGAAAACCGGAGTCAAGACCCGGGGAAAAACCTCTCAGAACACAGTAAAGAACCAACAAGTCAGTCCACATCTGATAACGGGTCATCAGAGTGCTCTTACCATTGCGCCAATCCTGCTCTAATATGTTCAATTATTCAATAATAATGTCCAATTATTCAGAGAATTGGCAGCCTAAAAAGCATTTGCAACACGAAAGACGAGAGATCAGTGTAACAGGAGACAACTTGATTAAATTCATGGTGAACGCGCCTCGCTTTCCAAAACGATTGCACACAAAAACAGCAAAATGCGAGAAATGTTTGCCTCACAAAAGAATACAATTGACAACCGATTCGTGCAACGTGTCAGGTTAATGCAAAAAATACCGTGCAGGTTGTCCCTGGTGCGATGTATCTTTTCATAGCCTAAGGGATCGAGAATGGCATTTACAAGTTACATATTGAGCAACGTCTCAGATAGTTCCGCATATAGGTTGAACGGGATACGGGATGTGGCTTAAAATTGTGACAGAAACAATTTTAAAAGGCGTGATGCCGGAATAAAATACAACGCGATGGCGGGTCGGGATCAGAAATAGCGGCAACCCGAGATTCAAGTGAACTAAGTCGGACCCTTGCAACTAGGGGCGTAAGAATGCATCAGTCAAAAAACAACCGTTGATTAATAATAGTTTAATACAAGTAATTGAAGTACTACTGATTTAGTTTCCATAGAATTAGAAGCTTGTGGAAGTGTTTATAATTATCGTTGCATCAGAGACATCCAGGCGCAGTACATCTGTCGTTAAGTTAGATTAAAGGGTCTTCAATGTTCTACACAATAGATCATAATTGGTGAAGCTGTTTTGTGGAATGTTTAGAGGATAGTTAGCCAGTCATGAAAGTCTCAAATTCTTGTTTCCCAAGCCGTTCTCAACAAATATTTATCGATGATCTTTATTGACAGGTTCTCTCTCCTCCTGTAGTGTTTTAATATCACGTAAAAGAGACTACTTTATTTTGTTATTTGGAATTCAAGTTCCCTGCCGTTTCGGTTCTTTAGTCGGCTAAGCCACTTAACTTGTCCAGCTCAAATCGATATGTTACACTGATTATCATAGAAATTGGATTAATTTTCCTGAGGTATTTATTACAACTTTTTGCCCTCAAAATCATGTCATCCTGCCTTGAGTTTAGGATATGTAATTTTCTTCCAAAACAACAGACCGAAATTGTAATTGTTGAATATGTTTTGACAGGTAAAATTTTATCTTAATGAATTGCCATCATCACGACGGCGAAACACAGCAGGAAAAAACTAGAACACAAAAAATGATTGGCTCGGTACTTCCGAGTAGAACGACTGCTAAACGAAGACATGTGTAGAAATCTTGAAGTAAAACTTGGGGAATAATCGAAGTAAATTCAAACATAGCATTTAAGAAAAGATTTAATTGTCCTCGACACATCCAGACTTGTTTTCTCTAACATCGCAGAATAAATGGCAATGATCATTTTTGAATGC
>BLAZ01000355.1:111895-114395 GCA_014633955.1 Acropora tenuis | reverse complement strand
GTGTAAGATTCATTTTCTGCAACAAACAATCTAAAACGTCATGCCTTGGAAAATACTTAAATGCAGGCTTTTTATGTTTCCAGCACTTGCCTTTGTGTTGTACCAACCAAGTGCCATATCCTTCATTAAGTTGAAAAAATAACTTTTTCTCTTCAAGTTTTAGCAAGTCAATGCTAACTGATTTACCAAACAGAATGATTTACTGAATGCTCAAGAATAATTACCATTAATTTACAATTTATTGTGGAAATTACTTGTTCAACTACGAGCCCACCCACCATCATACCTTGCTCCCTTCATTTTCATGGGTTTGTTCAAGTAGATGTGGGAGGGGGGGTGTTTTGGCTTGTATGTGAGTATTAAACATCTATAGTGAAGGAAGATAATTTTAAAATGTGCAGAACATATCCTTATTAACCTTGAAAAGGAGCTTACTGTCGCTACCGTTACAAAGTTATTTAGGAAAAATTAAACGAACAATAGAGCCTTTTCATGAAATCACCTTTCAGTTCAACATATGCATGACATCGAAGCCCTCGACCAGACGTGTCTAGAAATACCATGGAATGCTTACATTTTTTCCATCACCAAGCAGAACGTAAGAAGAAATTTTGTTTACAATTCCCTCTCGTTTAGACAAAGGAACCACAAGCTCAAATCTTCGTTCAAAGGAAATTAGAAGGCCTCGAACACTCCATCGAAACATGCTTCCCTCTACCACTTCGCAATAACATTACGTCCCAGTCCTTCTTCTCCCTTTATATTTGAGCAGCTAGTGGGAGGATGGGTCCAAGCAATTGGATGCTGTGGAAGAGATTTTTTGTGGACCTTGTTAGGAATTCAATTCAATTTTAGAAATTAGAGAAAAATAGCAATCGTTTCACTTGTTTAATTTTTAATTTGACAATATTGGCAGCCACAGGGTAAATGCAGTTGTAAAACTGACAGAACTTTCATGCATGTATTGTAAGAGGAGACTTATTCAAGAAACTTCTTCACATAAATTATAGCAGGAATTTATTGTCAACACTTATGTGTTTGGGCAAGAGAGAACTTCTCAGAGATTGAGAAATCACTGTGTATGTCATGCACATAAGTCATTTATAATTTGTCATTGTTTCATTGATTTTTACATCAACATTATATTATTCACCTTGCACAATCAAAGATTAAAGTCATTCTTAGCAGTATTGTTAATGGCAGTAGAAAGAATTAAACCTGAATTCAAAACTAGCTTCAGTGTGCTATCTTTCCCTATGCCAAACCCAATCTAAGCTTCATCAAAGATTTCAAATTGGTGAACAAATTTTAAACAAAACACTCTAAACCGTATTACTTTGATGTAGAGGTGTCACATCATATTTTTGCCTGTAATTTTTTGCTCTTCTTGAACCAGAGCTTTATGAGATTTAGAAAAAGAACTGAATAAAGGGTTTAGTTCTGAAGAGAGTGTAGGTAAACAAGACATGGGTCAAATTACTACTGCACATGCATGGATAAAGCTGATATCTCAAGCGATAGCACTGACGAAGGGCTGGCGCTCACAATGACACATTTGTTCTGATTTGACCCTTATAAACTTTTTTGATTTACCAAATTTTCAAGTTTGAAAAAGATAGCTCACATCCATTTTTTAATCTATTTTAAGCAATTTCATTTTGCACACTGCACAACTCAATTCAAAATACCATTCCTGAAGTGAAATCATTATAGACATTGACCTGAATCAATGGAGACCTTAAAAATTGAGAATTGATTCCTATGAAGGCCTGCATCATTTTAAAGGCATATAGGCATACAGTACAGTGGGCACCATCCAATGAATAAGGAAGATCAAAATTCAAATCACAAGCAAGAAAATTAGTTGTGACACAGGGTTGTCCAAATAAGCCAGCAGTCAGCACATTTCACTGTCTACTCTGATAAATGCACTGGCTTCTCTGAATGCAAGTAGCTCAATTTTACAAGCATCAGGAAAACGAAAATTAGAAAATCTCCCCTGTTATTTTCCCCATCTCTCCTGCTTTTCTCAATCTTTTTGACAAGCCTGTGACAATTCAATAAATAGTCTGAACAACAACAAAATCCTGTCTTCCATGATCCCCTTTCAGTGAGCCTATTCTTGGTTTGCAACCATCTTGGTGGTCAAAACAATGGCAAAATTTCACTCAATTTTTCCATAATAAAAGAGTCCAATCATATTATCACTAATATACTTTTTCACTACCGTTCTTCCCACCAATATGGCTGCCGTGACATCAGGTGCAAGCCATCAATAATTGGAGCCTATTCGAGAATTCATTCAATAATGGTTAGTTTCAGATTGTCCCAGGAAAAAAAGAATTATGTCAAGATTCAGGGGCCTTAACTCCACCTGTATTCTTTTGCTCTGGCACAATAAAAAATAAACTGGTTAGTGATTTAATCATAACTATATCAAAACTCTCAAATCAGATTGGTCATCGACAGCTCTGATTTGAGCATTAATTGGACAGTTGCA
>BLAZ01000351.1:149912-157412 GCA_014633955.1 Acropora tenuis | reverse complement strand
GGAACAAT
Organism: Acropora tenuis; assembly: GCA_014633955.1. Lineage (NCBI taxonomy): Eukaryota > Metazoa > Cnidaria > Anthozoa > Scleractinia > Acroporidae > Acropora > Acropora tenuis. The sequence goes on along the minus strand of BLAZ01000351.1, from coordinate 157,404 downwards.
TAGCATATAAAAGTTACTAACTAAAAACAAAAAAAAATGTCAAGATAAGCAATATTTGAGAGGCCGGTCTGACACGGTAATGGCATGTCGCTTGCCTAATAACTTCGAACGAGTTTAAGTGTTACAGAGAGGGACATAGTTTTAATCTCAGGTGCATTCAGTTTTGTTTGTAAGAAGCGACTTGGGAAAATTAACGGACCACGGCAGACTTGGATGAAAGTCAGTGCCTTGACGAAGCTATGGAAAATAACCGAACGAATCTAGAAGGTTGGTTAAAACGCAAAGCTTCACAGACTGGTTGCCATGTATAATTGAACCGGTAGTTAATTGTTTAATTTCTTTCTTCTTGATGAAAAAATGTTCGCCCTTTCTTATTTCAAGGATATTTCTTGTAGTCTTGATCGAAGTGGGGAGATATCTCGACAAATACACCTAGTGGTCTCGTTTCAAATATTTTTTTTGGGCTTAAGTCTACAAAGCTTTTAGCCGGTAACCCCATCAGTACATGCGTTTTCAATGCTGCGATATGGCCAACAACTCCGCTTAGGTTTCGTCGCATTTTTATCAATATATACATATTTATTAACACCAAAAGCCTAAGAGATGAATGAAGACGACAAGCAAATCCGACTAGCATTATCACACCATTAAGCATCATTCAGTGTGGTAAGAACAGTGTGTGGTTTCGAAATGAAGCCGCATTGCAAACTCAATGACTTCCTACATGATAAAACTTGTAACTTGTAACTGTACCTATGGGTATTATTAACACTTATATAGGAAGAGAATTTGTTGAGTTTGCTTGTCGTTTTTCACGAGTATTGTTCAAAATTCACACGTCTGAACAGTTTCCGCTTCCAGCACCTGTCCAAGGCTTATATCTTAACTGATGAATATGAAATACATTTTTATCAACTAATTAAGACCAAGCTACCTTTGACCTAAGGCTTTTTCCATTAATAGAAGTTTAGATTTTCATGTCATTAATAGCAACTTGCATTCAGTTACTGATTATCTTCGAAATTTGAAAAATTATGAACATCATTTACTACACAGAACATAGCCGACAAAAAAGGTATGAATAATGAAGAGCTAAATGATAGATGTCTAGAATAATCTTACATAAAAGAAGGATTAACAGGCTCATGTTAATTGTCTGTTTTTTCCTCTTTAGCTCCTGTGATTGGCTCACTCGTGTTGGCTCACTTATGATAATGAAGTCATTCCACAAACGTTTTTAACCACCGAAAGTGAGATGTTTCCCCTTTTGAGTATTCACGATAGTATTTCTTTCATATTTCTCCGTATTTTGTTGGTCTAGGTCGCCAGGATGTGTGCCCCTGAACGACTTCGGGAAAACTTCTGATTTTCGGCTTTCAACATTAGTTTACACAAGGATTAGGTAACGACATGTCAACAACGTTTTTAATTTCCTTCCAATTTAATTTCTTTCTTCATCCGCACGTCTTAAGTTCGGCAGGTTACGAAATAAGCTTCTTACATTTTAAAATAAAAAGATCAACACGCTCTCATTTCAGTCTCCCAGTATTTGAAGTTACAGTTGCACTTGGCTTAAAAAATGCACAAAAGTCGCCTTGGTTACATCACCTTCATCGATGACTTGCGTCCGAGCGTACAATGAATTGGATCCTGCAGAGACAGCGATAGTTCGAGACGATAATTTACCTTAAACAGAGGCGGAGATAAACCGTGACTTTGACGATAACCAGTACTTGCAGAGCTGCATGCTTATCCCAGATTCTCCTCTTGGATTGGATTTACGACACCTGGTCAGTTTCTTCGACGAGCCACAGAGCTATGACTCAATAAGTCAATATTTTGTTTTTGGATAAGGACAAATAATTCTGTTTTTGTCTGCTTGAGGAACGTTGCCAAGAGGACACCTTTGGTCTTTTTTGTTTTTGTAATGTGTTGCCACAAACGAGGGGACACTTCATGTCGCTTATTCCATTTGTTATGAAATCCTGGGTGTTCCTCAAGTTCTGTGAATACGGAGTTTAAGAAGCTACAACCACTGCTGCAATGAAAACGTCACACTAAAATAGAACTTTGCGCTATGTTAAGTGTTGTACATATGCGAAACACACTATCTTTCGCTTGATTGGCACAAATGGTTTTCATGTAAAGGCAGTGATGGGCGTGTTGTATTTCAAGGTAGTGCGCGCGCATGAGCGACGTTTCTTTGGAATTCATTGTGTAAATTCTAATGTGTCCGGGAGGACCAGCATAACAAAAACAACCAGCCAGCAGTTCTAGAGAAAAAGAAGTGGAAAAAACAAAGCTGACCAAACAGTGAAAGAAGTACAAAAATGAATAAAAAATGTAAATGTAAAAGAAAAATAACACAGTTAGATGGCCGAGGAACAAGAGTCTCTATGTAAAAATACATTTAAAAAATTCTATTTTCTTGACTATAGCAGAATGAAAAGTCTGAGCAGTGATTTGTCTTGATAAAACATTAGAGAACTTGGGAAAGCGATTGATCATTTTATTGCGACAGCCCTGTTCCATATGGTCAATGAATAATCACACCGGCCCATCAAGGTAATCCCAGCGAATCTTGAACTGAAAACAGTGTCGCAACAGCAAGATTATGAATCCTGATGAATAGATTAGAGTCAAAACAGGAGCAAACGCACGCGAAGCATTGTATTCGACAGAGGAGCTTCTGGCAGGGATTTGATTTATTCAATTTAACTTTAAATTTTATTCTCGAAGAAAGTGATAAGTCATCCTGTATGCCAACCTGTTTGCCATAACAGCAAACAGTCTTAACTAAAGTTCTATAATTTGAGACCTAATGCGATTATATTTTTTCAGGTTGTTCGTCAAAGTTCCAGGTAAAAGCCCCCGCCGTGTTGTTTTCATGCATTCAAAGAAAAGGATTACCGCGATGGCTGTAGTTGTCAGCATTATCTATGCGATATGCCGGGTTCCAACGTTGGTTATCTACTTCTTGGCTAATCTGCTTCCATCAGAATCAATGTATTCTGTTGGACATAAGACCAGCATTGTTCTGGCTACTTTTAACTCATCTATTAATCCGATTGTGTACAGTTTACGTAGTTATCTGTTCAGGCGGAATCTGTCTAGATTATTTCAGCGGAATAAGAAAAGAATTAACATGAACAGAGTAAATCCTCGTCCAGCTCAGAACGGCACATCATGATCCAAAACTAGTGCCATTGAACGACCCTGGAGCTTTACGCTCACAATAGAATTTGAGTGCGCAGTTCGATAAACTAGAAAGACACTACTAAACCACTCCCTACGCCACTCATTCGATCCTGATAAAAAAAAAAATATACCTGAGAAAGACAAAAGCAAGAACATAGGCACTAGTAATACCTCTGGAAGTGGCGATAGAATGGCATACTAGTCGAGCATCCCCGAGATTTCGGCCCACGGATCGCTTATACTGTGGGTTAAGCTTTAGATACCAGTCGGCACCCGATACTTTGTCGGCCCCCGATTAAACACGGAGGAGAGAAATGTCGACCCCCAAACCATATGAGACACATCCCTTTCATCTACCAGCTCTGTTCAGACCCTAACACTAGTTGAAATTTCTCAGTATATATACAAATCTGTCCCAGTTATTTCTTCCATGTGGTATTTAGCTTATTTCAAGGTTCAGCGCCATTTTGAAGTCATCTGGGCCTTTATGTGGTACATATTGGTACGAGATACAGCTAGAAGTTGCCATTAACACTCGACACAGATGCGACAAGATTAGCGACAAACGAAGTAACAAATGAATTAACTGAAAACGTCAAAGAAACAAAATAAAGGAGGGCCCTTCAAGCAACAAATATCTTGAAAAAGTTACATCATACCCGGAGCAAGACATCATTGTCTTTGCGAACTTAAGTTAAGTTCGCATAGACGAACAGAATTTCTGATGAATTCCCTCTGGTCCTTTCAATTTTCTTTCCCCAATAGAGGTTGTAATTGGTGGGCAAGTAAATTACCATTTTTGCAGCTGACTTTGTTAAATTGTGGTTGATTTAAGTCAAGGTGGTGGTCAGAATTATAGCTTTTCCAAGATAAAACATAACATTTCATGAACTGCTACAGCGAATATGTCTAGAAACCACGTTGGAAAACCGTCGTGTCCAGGACATGTTAACAACCATAAACGTTTGTTTTCAAGGCACCTCCCCCACATGCAGTAAGGAACTCGTTAAAATCAGAAATAACAAGTACGATTTAATTAAGGGAAAATCAACATTAAGGAAAAGTAAAACTGAATTCTCAGTTTTCTGGCAAGTACACACAACTTTGAGGGTATATAAATTAACAAGTTTCCAATAAACAATAATTAAGAGGTTGATAAAACATGTATAAATTCAAGTAATTACAAAACTTCACATATGCAATCAGCCATAAAAAGTCTAGGGTTGGTTCTTTAATTTTTGGGCAAGTTCTGAAACCCTTACCCTACACCAAGCATTATTATTGACCTCCTGCCGAGTAATGTGATAAACATTTTCCAACGGAAAAATTACTTTTGCAGATGCGATATTCAAACATTTATAAAATACTATAATATGCTATCACTACCAAAAGTAAATACTACAAAGTACTGGTTTAAACTCTTTTAAATATTTCGCCGTAAAACAATGGAATAGTATTCCAAATGAATTGCGTTAAAAAGTTGGAGGCTTAGAAGTTAATAAACAAGTAGGGAACATTAAATTTTAGTTACCTAAATTTTGTAATTTTAGATACTAGATATTTTATTCATATTCTTACATTTGTATGTATATATTTTTTTTTCTTTAATATTATTTTGTGGAAAACTTGTAAAATAGCTTCAGGTAAGTGTTTCTACTCACCGTAAATAAAGATTATGATGCATGATATATATATGATGATGATGCCCTCAAGGTAACACAATGTGTTTCAATTTGTTTCGAAAACTCAGGCAACCCTCCTATAAGTTATAGCAGCTATTAGGATTTGTCCTTTCGGAAAATACAGTCTGCAAAGAAAAAATTTAAAGACGGTTAAAGATATAGAATAAGTTTTAAACTGAAGCTATGGCAAAGCCCTCGTCGTCAATAGATCTATGATTTGCAACGCGATCAACTGTCAGGAAAAATATTTTCATGAAATTCTGAAGAAAAAAACTTTAGCTCTGCGCTGGACGATCTATTGGGAGCTGGGATGCCTGGCGTTCATTTATTTGAGAACATGCATCTGCAAATACAGGACCTGAAAATAAAGAATTCAAAATGTGTATCCGAAGCATATCGTAATCCCTATTGTTCTAAAAGATTTGTGCATTGCCAAGCACAAATTCTATTATCTTTCAAGGACCATAGTGAGTTCACACGCTGCTTATAGCAGAAAGATCAAAGCTTCGATGAGTCGATGAGAGCAAATTAATTATACTTTACTTGTTTTTTTCGTGGGTAATGTTTCCAGTCTCAAGTAATGTAAAACCCTTGGAGGCAAAGTAAAAGAAAAAAAACGTTCTTTTTTTCTTAGCAATAGAAAGAAAGAAAATGGGAAAAGTACCAAAATCAACCAGTTTGCAGGTGTCCTTTCCTCCAAGAACTTGACTTTAAACTCTTCTGGATACCAGAGGTTCCGCTCGTCGAAATACAGCGCATCAAGACGGGCACGAAGAAACTTGGCGAGAACCTGAGGTATTTCGAACGCGTTTCACTTAATTGTTACTCTTAATTCTCTGGAACCCGGGGTCTCACCATGCAGCTAAGAAAAGACCCGAGTGATGCGAATTTGTCATTCTCACATAACGATTTTTCATTCTCACGTAACGATTTCTCATTCTCACGTAACGATTTCTCATTCTCGTCATGCGATGTAGTTTCCTCGGTATCTTGTTACATCATCGTTAATCTAAATTATTGGTTTTTCATTCTCGACAGGTAATTTCAAATCTTGTATGACAGTTTTTCATTCTCTTATAATGATTCCGTTTCTCATGCAGTACTGCACAACGATTAATAAAACTCCAAAGGTGATTTCAATCTCGATGTGCTTTCGTCACGTTGGACTTGCCATATTACTTCATTCATTCATGCCGCTTTAAGAACAACTCTTACAGCATATCTGGTCTCTTGTCCTATTTTTTAAGACTAAAAATAATCCTCGTGCACTGAAAACTCATTTCGTTGATTGTAGCGGATTGAAAAACTGATACATGATCTCAAGCACATCATGGTCGCAGTTTATTTACTATTTTACTTTCTGAGATCGCAATGGATGTTTAATGTTCCAAATTGTGTGTCAAAAATAAAGTCGCCGGTCACATCGATATTGGGTTTCTGATATAAAGAACACACCAGAAAATGGTAAAATAAATTTTCTCATAAAAAAAAGAATTAGGATGTCAGCAGCTGCAGAGTCGAGCATGAAGTACACTCGGACATCGTCATTTGGAATAGTGAAGCAGCTATTCACGCTTAGCTTGCTCGATAGGGTTAGATAAAGTATGCTCGAAAATTTGAGCGCTATCCTTTTGAGCGTCACTCCTAAAATCTTAGCATCATGCTCGAAATTGTGCTCGCGCCCTGGCATTATGCTCAAAGATGCTGGGAAAATTTTGCGCAAACTGAAAAAGCATCATTTAAATGTCCTTCTTTTAAGTAACAACAACTTCTTTGAAACAAGAATGAGTTCCTCTCAGGGGTTTGAGGGAACACGGGAACAGGAGCATTTAATTTTAGGCTTAGGTTTATTTTGGTTGTATTAACGGGCAACAAGAGATAAAATCTAAAAAATCTATCAGTATCTATCAGTATGTTTCCTGCCATCACAAAGAGATATTTTCAGAAATCTGAGTCCAATCTCGGTACTGGATCATATCAGGGCCACTAGCAGCAAAATTTCTGTTTTTAACTCATGCAGTGAAGAATGTCCAAAGTTTTTTTTTTTTTTTGTTTTGAATTCATTATTGGCCATAAAAGGGCGAAGTTTTTTCTTTTCTTTTTGTATTTTCAAGAAAATCGAAAATTGTCCCTAGGCAGGGAACGACGGACTAGCAGCTTGTAATAGGAGGAGTTCTAAACCCAACGTTTCTGAAGCTTTCAAAACATAATCCCATGCCTTTCAGTGCTGTCAAAAGACTTGGTCAATTAGAAAAACTGCATTATGGTTAGTTGTCAAATTATTATAATTATAAAAGGCCGGCAATATTGGAATTAAAAGCACGATCAAAACAGTCCTAGCATTTTCTTTTGTGCGACTTCGATAAATCAGTTAACACGTACACAAAAGGCTTGAGGCTTTCCGGAAAAATAAAAGATAAAAAATCACAAACAAAGCACTCCTACAAATCTCATTCCTATTCTTTAGATCACGTAGCACAATTTCTTGTTTTGCGTTACCTAAATTTAGGATATCTAAATCGGTCCTTTTGAGTAAAACCATAATAAAATCGAGATATCAGTCTTTCTCGTTCTCAAACTTTAGATGAACGTTGCTTTATGAAACAAAGTCT
>BLAZ01000341.1:363937-366437 GCA_014633955.1 Acropora tenuis | reverse complement strand
TGGGAATAAGTTTTTGGTTTTTGGTGACCCTCAGCTCCTTCTTTTTGTTTTTCTAGCCGGTTATAAATTAAGTCCTTGTTGTTTCCAACAATAATAATTTGTGCAATTTTAGAAAATACCAATTTTTAAAAGAGATTTCAAAGGAGACAATTTTTTTTCTGTCTTATTAGTCTCAAAATATAACGTACTCTTAATTAATTAACTTAATTAATTAAAAAGAAAAACGAAAAATGGTTTGCCTTCCTTAAAAGGCCTTGAATAAACCCGAAATAATTGGTTGTTTTTTTCAACTTAAACGCCCACGATTTTGTTTGCTTCTTCTTCCTCTTACTTCCAAAAAGGAATTCTGCTGCCTTGTTGTGACGTTATTGCGCACAAGGAAGCTTCCACTTTTCACTAAAGTCTTCCTTCATCGTTTGTCAACATGGTACTCCTTCGTCATCGTTGATACACGTAAGTCTTGTGCAGGAAATTCAACCATATTCTTTCGAACCAATGCAAGAAGATTGCGTGACTCATATCATTGTGAGATATGGAAATAAACTTTCATGACGATAATACAATTTTGCCATCTGTTTGGCAAGCATCATCCACCGTTTCAGGCTTACAATGAGTTTCAATCTCTGTCGTCGTTACGTTAGGGCTAGCTAGACAGCTTGCTAGATAGAGGTTAACTTTCTGTGCTACCGTCGCGGTGATTTCTGGAACGTACTAATTGCAGAGGTGGCAGTACTGGACGTTTGGTAAGTTTTTCCGTTTAAAACAGAAGATCCATTCTCTGAGAAGGACTTCATTTTTTATTAGGGAAACGATGGAGACCTATACCTTTGGCTCTTGTTCTATTAGAACAGCCAACAACATTTCCCAAGTCTTAAGCGTTCAAAGAAGTGTGCGCAATAACGTCACGCCTAGCGCCTAAGCCTCCTTATGTACAGCAAAAATGGCGGACTTCCATCAAGTGATCAATACGGATCTTTTTGACCTCATAAGGACGTCAAAATGTAAGCAACCCCTCAAATACTTGATGTTTGCTTTAACTAAGTCATGAACTCCAAATTTGGCAGAGGAAGCAATATTCCATTTTTATCTTCAGTTCTTTAAGTCAAATTTTTCGCATCGGAGTGGAGATCAGTCTAGTCAGGTGGATAGGTAGTAATGTCGAGATCTCCACCTAAAAAGAGCTCGAACCCAAGACTGTGCGATTTCTCTGTTCGTTACTCGATCACAAAGCTAACGGGGACTTCATTGAAAGCGACTTGTCAATGCCTTGTGTATTCAAAGTGGGGCTAACGCGTGGCTTGCTTAAATTTCTTGAACAGTACCATTATTCCTCTAATAAAGGCAAACATTCAACTGGGCCAGATGACAAAATGTATTCTAGCAGGACGATAATGAAAAATGCTATGTAAAAGACACTGCTCCAGCCCCTCGTTTGCTGCAATTCAATGGGCATCCGTTAGAAAGGTGAGAAAGAGCAAAAACAAAAAACAAAAACAAAAAAAAACAACAAAAGAAAACAAAAATAAAATAAAGCCTGGCTTGGGTGAGTTTCTTAGTGTCGGCAAAGTGACAAGAAGGGCTGCTGGGATATTACTCTTTTTTTATGAAGGAAAGAAATTTCAATGCAGAGGATTCCAGTTAGGTCAGAGTGGTAGTTAACGGGTAACTTACTTTTGCTTCATCCTTGCCTACTTGTCTGGAGAATATATAAAAGGTTCAAAGCGCAATGAAAAGAACCAGCAGTCTTATTAAGCCAAGCTTCAGGATAAACAACGTCGAGGACCAGCTAGTTTGGATTTAAAGTGTACTCACAGGTAGACCGTGCCCTTTTTGGGAAATTTGACCATGTTGATTGTGTCTTCATCCAAGGTTCTTTAAAAGATGAAAACAATCAGGCCTTAACCTATTAAGCTATGTAAAGAATACATAAGCTCGGTCCGATTTCCTTAAAGTCTTGACTAAAGGATTATTATTCATAGGCGTGTTGGTGTGGGTATACCTCATAAAATCAATGGAAGAATCGTGTTTCTATCTTAAGTGAAAAATATAATTTATCCCACATTTATATTTCTTTTCTTATATATTGAATAATTGATATCCTGTTTACAGTGATCTGCGAACCTGGCCATGTAAAACGTTTAACAGACGGCAGCAACATCCTCTTAACACAACTTCGATAGTAAGAACACAAATTTTTGTCTTTAAATCTATATTGAATACATACAAATCAATAAGCAAATGATTGAGGACCAATAAGATGATCAAGCATGAGACGCGCAGGAGTCGATGAAAGAATGTTTGTATTCAGTGAACAGGCTTAACGTTTACCCTCAATGAATACTTACATAGCTGGTGCCAAATCTTTGTAGTTTTGAAACGACGAAAGGTTGAACGTTCTCAGCTTTGTTCTTATCATGAATCTGTGTTGAATAAATATATATATATGTATATATATATATATATATATATATATATATATATATATATATATAGATTATTA
>BLAZ01000341.1:335735-338235 GCA_014633955.1 Acropora tenuis | reverse complement strand
TCAAACAAATCCAGCTAGTGGTCAGAGCGGGACTTGAACTCGGGATCTCCAGAATTTAAGTCCGGCGCCCTAACCACTCGGTCACGCTGCCTCCACAATGTATTGTCTCACGGTAGAACCGCGCAAACGTGATTTTTTTACTGTACAGGCTTTTAGAACAAGATATGCACACATTACCTCGTTTGTTTGTGGCTGCAGCTGGTGTGCACTCCAGCACCGTTAATTATGTCCAGATTGTTTCCCATTCTTTTCCACAAAATGTCTCTAAAATGAGCAGTTGTGGAATGGACACGAGTCGTGGAATCGATCCACGAATAGGCACAATTTAGATCGCCGACTGTTCTTGAAGAAAGGTTTGAAATACAAACAAATTGGACACGAATAGAACGACCTATTTACGAGTCGTATGGATTGTATGTATTAAGGATTTTGTCAGTTGATGCCGCAGATGTCTTAGGACGTCCCCGCAAACAAGAAAATAGCGGTGTTTAATGAGAAAACTTTGGAACTCATAATTCTAAGAAATAATCAACAATTATTGGATGAGGTTGAGCATGTTAGCGATAATTATCAAGGCCAAACTTTGAGTTATCTGCCGAAGCCGAAGGCCAAGGTGGATCACACAAAGTGAGGCCTTGATAATTATCGCTATTATGCGAAAACCTAAATCAATACAATAATTGTTTTATTATGCATATTCCTGAGCTGCATTTGTAAAGACAAGAGCGCGCGCAAAAAGTGATCGATGTACATCAGTCACCGTGTGAGGAAACAACTTTATTGTTTATACGCTTTTATACGCTTACAACGTTTCTTGCGCTCTAAAGGATCCAGCAAGTTTTTCCAAAGCCTCAAACAAATGAATTGTTACGGAAAGTTAACATCATAAAGAGCAAGTTCTTGAAATGCTCTTACAGGAAAGAGATTGACAACTTTGAAAATATTTTACAAATTCGTTGAAAAGGTCAAGTTTACTGTATTTTAAAATTATAGTTTAAGAAACTTTAAATTCTTCGTAATCTCCAATTAGAGCTGTTTATAATTACTTCTTATTGCGAGAGGCTAAGAACGGGATATGTCTGTTGTGAATTCATGACCGATAACTATTCACTAAGCTCGCATCTTGTAGTAAGGGTTTCCGACTTCTTCTTCTTTGTGCAAATGTCACTATTGCTATAGCTCCGGATGCTGGCTTCATTTTTATGTCCGCTTACGGCACTTATACGTACGGCAATAAAATTCCTTGCTTCAAAACCTGACTTGTCAAGGATTGTGACAGCTGTCGCCCTGATTGAATGGTTTGAGTAACACTTAGAAAGTTTTGTTTCTCGCGATATGTTTTTCATTTTCTCAAGTGTACGCTCACCGACCACCATGTTGTCGTACCAAACATCCTTAGAAGTGGAGGCGTTTCTCTCTGGGCGCTGAAATAAAAACTCCTTCAAGGGATGTAAATGACTTTGATACAGCTCGAAGGAAACCACAGGACATTTTGGACCAGGTTTTTCATACATCAAACCACCATCGAAACCTTCGTCATCTTTTTTTGTTAATTCATCCGTTGATTGCACACGTAGCGTGCTCCGGTGCTGTCCGTTTTGAATGAAATATCAGTCTTCTTGAGTTGACAGGGATTTTGCTTTTTCGGCGACAAAAGGAAAGCATTACTTTGTTTTGAAGCTTTTCTGGATCATTCAGACCAAAGGCAGTGCCCTCGTACAATTTTTAAAGGTCTTCTTCACACATCAGAGGCCTGTGTTCAACTTTTGCCAGCCCTTGTCGCTTTAGGTCCACACACTTCGCACCAAACACTTTGTTTGCGTCGGTGAACTCTGAATCATTGACGATGTCAAAGCCACGAGTAGCTTTGAAGTGCCGATTTAATCCAAATCTGAGACTGCTCAATGTGCTCTTTGAATAAGAAGTGCCATACGCTTTCGTATGGAACAGCTTCTGCATAGAACAGCTTTAACACGTTCGCAAGCGTATATTTCGTTTGAGGCTCATCTGCTTTTTTTCCCTTCAAATACTGATGAAAAACTTTCAGTGCTGACTATGTTCTCCTTTTGGTGCTTTTTGCAAATTTACCATCAAGTAGAAGGTTTAAATCTTCTTCTGATAATGTGGCAAACCTTGATTTCCATTCCGCCATGACAAAACTGATCAAACTGCTGGTTAATGTGGTAGGTGACGTCACTTCCGTATGGATTAAACTATTGTCTGTAGGTATGACGTCATTTTTACGTATATAAAATCTATTGTCGGTAGGTGTGACGTAAGAGAAACAGAGCAAGCAAGAATTAGCTGCGTGCTTATAGCCAATCAAAATCGAACTTGTGACACCAATGTATACTAATTAAAATTATTATTGCGGTCTTTGGTTTTTAAATTGCAAACAAGGTAAGAAATTGTTTCCATCAGCGAGGAGACAAAATGGAGATTTATTCGCATACTGTAAAATTAAAAAAAAGAATCAAACTTGCCGGAAACTGGCACTAAT
>BLAZ01000341.1:327403-330725 GCA_014633955.1 Acropora tenuis | reverse complement strand
TTAAAAAGAAAAAAAAAAAAAAAAAAAAAAAAAAAAAAAAAAAAAAAAAAAAAAAAAAAAAAAAAAAAAAAAAAAAAAAAAACGCACAAGCCAAAACAAAAGCAAACAGTTGAAATCACCGCACTACTGAATTAGACTCAACAGAATGCTAAGGACCGTTTGGGTTGTCTCAGCTTTAGATTAATTCTTATCCATAGTATGGTTTGATATTGTCTCAAATTTTTTTGAGACGTGTTATGGGGGGCAACAACATTGCTGGAAAGTCGTGGATTCTGGTGTTGTTATCATAAACTGAATGTTGCATTTTTCCCCATGCGTACAAGTGTTTTACTACGCCTAAAGCAAAGCTGCAACGACCTTGGAAAACAAGCTTGATTTCTTTCGTACTGGCTTGCGTAGCTAATTTTCTATGAAACACATACTTTAGGAATAATTGAGCTAACGTATTTTTCTGTAACTGCTAGGCAGACCTGATTGCCTGTCCCTTTTCCCAGTAGGAGATAAATCCGCCAAAATGGTCAGCTGAGGCCAGGATAAACGTCTTTTCCCAATCCATCTTCTTTTCGTGGGTAGTTGAATGGTGCAGATCTATTTCAAATCGGTGGCAGTAATTGCCTCTTTGAGATATACCATTATAGTGATTCTTTTAGTGATTGATATCTCGGAGACCGGGACATTATACCACACAGCCACGGGTCAGCTCGTTCCATAAGCACAATTGTCACGTTTTGTACGTCAACATAACACAGGAAGGAGAAATATTAAACACTGTTTTTTTCTGTAATTACTGGAAAGAAAAAGTTAATCATGGCGATGATGGCGTTGGTCCCGTTCAAGGAACTTGCTCGTGTAGAATTGGTGGTCATTAGATCTTGGCAAGCAAATCTCAGGCATTGATTTAAGAGGAGGTTGTTTGCAAACCAACTTCAAGGTCTTGTTTGATAAACACACCAGTAGAACCAGTTCTGCGCAGTCATACACAGATTAAGGTCACTAAAATAGGGTGGGCTAATATACATAAGAACAATCATGGTGGATCAGCTTGAAATTGCTTCTACTCCCTCGGGAAAAAACAAAACAAAAACAAAAACAACAAAAAAAAAAACAAACAAACAAAAAAAACACCAGGGAAGACCAACAACCACCAAATGAAACGTGTTGTCTTTCTTGGCAACAAACAATGATGAAACGCTTAGTCTTGTTTGGCAAAAATCAAGCAAATGAAACAAGTCGTTATAGCCGTAGAAGGAGGGACAAAAGTATTAATGCAGAGACGTCCTAACATCAGAATTTCTTCTATCATTTAAATATTCTGCCTTCAACATGAATCTCTTACTAAGACTGAACTAAAACATAAGGAAAGGCACGCTACGTTTTTTACGTACTGAGCAAGTGCATGAGCAATGGTATTGGGCATTTTCCTTCGTTTCCGTTAATAGTAATTAGTGCGCAATGCTGAAAAGTTGTTGCAGTCTTCATCTTCTTACCAAGGACGCGTTCACCATGCAGTAATTTTAATAGGATTTTCGTTTGTGCAAATATTGGGGCTGAAATTTCCAAAAAATTCACCCAAGGCTGAAATTTATTTTTTCATGATAAAACTTTCCAAAAATACGATAAAATCTTTCAATGTGAAAACGTAAGGCATACCCTCTTCCATTAGTAGGGCTAACGCTCACATGGTCTCTATGGGTAGGAAACTAGCACTTCACATTAATTATATTCTATGGTTAAATCTGTTCAACTATAAGTACTACACGGCCAACGTTTGCAAAAAACGTAACCCATCGTTGTACTTTTAAATATTCATTGTCGAGAACTTGACACCTTCAATTCCCACGACATGCTCCCGTCGGAACTTGTGTCGGGAGTAGCGGTAATTAAACATTAAGGTCGTAGGTTCAATTCCCACCCTGGTTAGAGTTTTTCTCCGTCCTTGTGTCAGCCTATTTCCATTAGTAGCGCTAACGCTCAAATGGTCCATATGAGTAGAAAACTGGCACTTCACTTTAATTACCCTCTATAGTATACTCTCTTTAATGTAAAAGTACTTGAACTATTATTACTACTATTTTTCCCAGACGCAGCGAAAAATAATTTGCAATTCCGAAAATGGCAATAATCAAATAACAACAACAATAATAATAAAAATAGTTGATTCCTAAAGCGAGCGGCACTCAAATGCTATCCATTACTACTGCCACTGCTCAGTGATAACGGTGTCAGTGTCAGTATCAGTGTCAGTGGCAGTGGCAGTGGCAGTAGCAGTAGCAGTAGCAGTAGCAGTAGCAGTAGCAGTAGCAGTAGCAGTAGCAGTAGCAGCAGTAGCAGTAGTAGTAGTAGTAGTAGTAGTAGTAGTAGTAGTAGTAGTAGTAGTAGTAGTAATAGTAGTAGTAGTAGTAGTAGTAGTAGTAGTAGTAGTAGTAGTAGTAGTAGTACTTTTTACTGAATATCTTTTTGCATGTTTAAGATTTCGAAAATACAATAAAATCTCTGCGTGAAAACGTAGAGCATATTCTTCTCTATAACCTGACAAAAGTAATAAGAATATGCGTAGAATGGTTATTTTGTAGGTGACTTGGTAACTATTGATGCGAGATCGCAGTATGCTCCAGAAGTACAACGGCTGAGTAGCTGGCGGTCAAAACTCGCTAGGTCGTGCGCAAAAAAATAATTCCCGCCCTCTACGCATTCCACCGAGGCCTGCAGTTTGTTGATTTCTTTTCATTCTGGTATTGGGAGAAAAACAATTAGAGTAGTATTTCGTTCATTCCGAAAACGGGGGGCGTCTCAAAATAATTGCTAATCATTCAAAATAATTGTCAATCATTCACAATTGATAGAATCACAGTGGAATAAAAATTGGTCAGTTGTAATCTATAAGGAGAAGGCTTGACAGCATCATCACAAAGGAAGGCAAATATGGACACGGTGATAGACAAGTTTCATTTTCTCAATCATGTAGATGCATGGTGCAAAAAAGATTGCAATATATACAAATATGTTAATTTGAAAGTAAGCAAAATAATTTTTTTTTTTTACAATCACATGGGAAAATAATCAAGAAATTCCAATCCGTTCAGTGCAAGAACGACAATGTTGTCCATCCTGTGTTGAAAAAAAAAAATATATATATATATAGAAACTGAAATCATTTTATTATTGTGATTTGACTGACTGTGGTTTATTTTACTTATAGTGAAATTGATCCAGAATAAAAGAGTTGCTACACAGTGTAGCAGACGATCCATTTTCAGCAGGACTTAGATCAAGTCTTGATGTCATTTGTAGTGACATTACAATTTTTCATTTAACTGCAACG
>BLAZ01000341.1:302403-304903 GCA_014633955.1 Acropora tenuis | reverse complement strand
CGCCATGGACGTAATTGTACCCATGGATCTCATGCTCAGGGCAACATGATAACTCGTCAAGTTTTTTATAGCTGGCATCCTTGACATAGAGGCAGATCCCACCATGATGGTCTGATTCGCGATCTCTTCGCATAACAGAATAGCCTGGAGTGTCAATAAGAGAGTCAACAACAGAAGCCCTGAGCCATGTCTCGGCGATGAACGCATAGTCAACTTGATTCCGCAAGATGAATTCGCTAACTTCACACATCTTCGGTACAAGAGACATCACGTTTGACATTATGATTTTAGGTGTGTAATATCTACGAGAGATTTCATTTTGAGATCTCGCGTCCCGAGCGTCGTTCAGCCAGGGGCCAGGAAGAGAGTTCTCCGAGGTTGAGTGAGCACCACTACTCGAGGTGTCATTTTGAATATTTAATGCACCCGGCGTAGAAAAATATGAATTTTGTTCGTCTTCGACTTCACTGGCTTCGCTGTTTTGCAGGTTGTTGTCAGACCAAATTGGATCTGTAGCCTCTGATCTTGTATTTTTCTTCTTTCGTTGTCCCGCTCTGCAACCCCTGCTAATTGGCTTCTTCTTTGATAATCCGTGGCTGACCAAACATCGCCAAAGACTAGCACACAGTTTCTTAGGTGTTAGCGATGCCAAAATTGATTTTAAAAAATCACCAGTGTAGAATCTTGTTATACTGGACGTAATACATCAGCCAGATAGATAAAGTAGATAAACGTTAGGATTAAAATTGTAAAATTTAAAAATATAGCAGGAGCTATGTAGGAACGTCTGCTGCCTGTTAGGCGCTCTCCCCAGTGCGCATACAAAGTGAGTGATGTCTTCTTCCATGTTGGGCCAGTAGAAACGTTCACGTGCCAACTGGACTACCCGAGGAGCTCCTAAATGTCCCATTTCTTGATGAAGTTATTTGAAGACAATGGTGTGAAACCTCTGAGGTAGAACCAGCTGGGAGTATGGCCCACTCCTTCTAAATAACAGGCCATCATGATCACAGTAGAGTTTGCTTTGCTGCCTCAATAACACTTTTGTGACCGGTAATTCACGTTTAGTCTCCCACGACTTAGGCCATCTTTTTGTTTTTAAAAATGTGACAAGTCTTCCTATCACCTGGTCTTGTTTCTGAGCGTCAAGAAGGAATCCCTTGCTAATTTCATCCACACTTGAACCAAGAGATACTTCTTCCATGTTCAACAAGCTGGAATCATTACTTACTGCAGACAACTAAACTGTCTCTCCTCGTCCTTGGGCTCCAACTCCCACACAACATGCCTTGGTATCACCTTGGCACACATTTTCTGTACACAGTTTCATATAAGAATCAATGTCCATTGCAAACCTTGATAGTGCATCTGCATCCTTGTTGGAGTGCCCTGGTCTGTACTTGATAGTGAATGAGAAATTTGCTAGTTTTGATACCCAACGGTGACTGGTGGCATTTAATTTTGCAGTGGTCATTACATAAGTAAGGGGGTTATTATCAGTATAGACAATTAAGTCAGATGCATGGTAGAGGTAGTCTCTGAAATGTTCGCATACAGCCCACTTAAGAGCTAGGAGTTCAATTTTTCCAGAGTGGAGGAAATAGTTCTTTTCTGCCTTGCTTAGTGATAGTGAGCCATATCCAATAACTCGCATTTTACCATCCTGTTGCTGGTATAAGACTGCTCCTAGTCCCTCTTGCGATGCATCAGTATGCAATACAAAGGGCTTACTGAATCAGGATAGCCAAGAATTGGAGGAGATACAAGGCGGTCCAATAAGGTTTCAACAGCTTTTTGATGTTGTTCCATCCACACCACTGGCCGAGAGAATGGTACTGAGCCATAATTGAAACATTGTTTGGTCTTGTATGCTGATTTGGCCACATCTTTAGAAGCTGCCTGCAATAACTGGAAGAGTGGGTGGGCAATCCTAGCAACGTTCCAGATATACCTGCGATACTATCCCAGAAGACCCAGTAACCCCCTCACTTCACCAACTTTGCTAGGCTTACTGTCCTTCAGAGTTCTAACCGCCTCCACATTAGAATGGTTTAGTCTTTAGCCTGCTGCTGACACAATATGTCCAAGATACTTTACTTCCCGCTTAAAGAGTCTGTACTTCTTCGGTTTAAGTTTCACCCCATGTTCACGCAGCCGCCTAAACACTCTCCGGATATGGTCAACATGATCCTCAAACGTTTGGCTGAATACAATGATGTCATCAATAAAAGGTATACATACATCATCCCTCAAACGACCAAGGCAGTGTTGGAGGCCAATTTCATTGATAAATGTTGATGTGAAGATTGCACCAAAAGCAATCGCAAGAAGATTAGAGTCAATTCTGCCAGAGCTCATTCATCCCGATCAAAATGGTTTCTTTAAAGATAGATCTGTTCTAGACGCAGTACGCATGATTGATGATATACGTGAATTTGATTTCGCAAAGGCATTCGATTCTTCAAACCATTCATTTTTGTTTAAGGTCCTGGAGAAGCTA
>BLAZ01000341.1:255298-256938 GCA_014633955.1 Acropora tenuis | reverse complement strand
GGGGGGGGGGGGGGGTAGTTCGTCAGTATTTGCTTTGCATATTTTTCGAAGTCAAGGAGTGGGGTGTGGATTTGACTCGTGCCTAGTTTACTCATGGTAATTTCTTCACAAGACTGTATTTTGATGGACTGTTCGGCCATGCTCTTTAGTTTTAGAATTTTATTGTGTGTGACAAAGTCCCACCAGCAAGCTTCAGTTGCTTCATTTTCAATGTGTTGACCTTTTTAAGCAGAGGAAGACTTGGCAGGACAGTGGTTCTCCTTATCCTGTCCTTTGGCTTCCTGATGCATACCGGTAGCCTGTATATATTGCATCTATATCTGTATATATTTGGCTTTTGATTAAGTAAACTTTGTCAACAAAGAAGTCGGAAATTTGAAATGTTAACTAAGTCAGTAAGAGAATAACAAAGGCTTTCCCGTCTGGGTGAATAGTTTACCACTGACTACGCCCAAGTAGGGCAAGATTTGCTAAGATTTGTTGAGGATGTCAAGTCAAATCCCCACCTTGGCCTGGGCTGGAGGGGAGGAGGGGGCGGGGAATCATGACTTTAATTTTTTTGTGCATAACGTCTAGTCAACAATAATAGTGCTGCAAGTAAAGTGGTCGTGTAGCCACGTTGGACGCAAAGGAGTAATAGTCGTACCTGGTGAAAAATGAAGACTGAAAACGCTTCATTCAACCGCAAAAACTAACTGACTTTGTAAAGAGGAATTTCTTCGTTCAGTTATAAGTGTAATCAATTATGTTTCGAAAAGAAATTTCTTGTTTTTCAACTTTCTTGTGTGAAAAAAAAAAATCAAAAAACAAAAAACAAAAACAAAAACTATTTAAAAAAAAAAGTTCTTGCTCTTAAATGGCTTTGTCAGCAAAAGGACAAAAACTCACGTTAGCGCTATCGTGCCCGTGAGCAGAGGTAGCAAATGTTGGACCGCGTAAGGAAGTAATTCGTTACAGTGCCCTCTTGGAAAAAGAAAATCCATTTTTTTTTCTTCATTGATATGGCAGTCGAATTTATTGCGAACACTGCCTGTTTGAGTGTAGCTGGGAGATTTGAAAAATCAGCATATTTCTGGGAAACGTGTTGGCAGACCCCGGAATTTGAAATAAGTATCATTAAAGAAGATTATAGATCAATACTTACGCCTTGTTTTCTAGTAAACAACAAGTCTTCACTCAAAAACCTACATTTTGTGAACAATATTGGAGTAACTAACTAACTGTTGTATTCAAGAGAACAACGAGCCGCCCTCTTGTATAAAACCACTCACTGTTACTGAGGATAAAAAAGCTTCGTTCGATGATAGCTTTGAGGCATATTAATCAATCTCTTAGTTTTGCCGAAATTTATGTATGAAAACTGCGATCTCTGTCTGAGGTTTTGGATGAGG
This sequence comes from Acropora tenuis, assembly GCA_014633955.1. Classification (NCBI taxonomy): domain Eukaryota; kingdom Metazoa; phylum Cnidaria; class Anthozoa; order Scleractinia; family Acroporidae; genus Acropora; species Acropora tenuis. The sequence goes on along the minus strand of BLAZ01000341.1, from coordinate 255,547 downwards.
GTGATTGGTTTTCACCTAGGACCCTATATCAGGCTACCATTATGTTAGCATTCATTTGGACCATCAATATTTGGGTTTTGCTTGGAATTTCAATGCAGATCTCACATACTTACTTTTAAAGTGCGTCGTTTTGGGCTTATCAGTGCTTGTTTTTGTTTTACAAGATTGCTTCGGCCCCTAGTAAGGCGTTGGCGAACCATAGGTCATGCCAGTTTCGTCTACCTTGATGACCGTTTAGGCAATCTCCCC
>BLAZ01000341.1:226032-228532 GCA_014633955.1 Acropora tenuis | reverse complement strand
CGAAACACTGTAAATGCGCGGTTAGATGCTTGGGTACGAACAGCTCATGGTTGCTTGGATACGTGTAGACGTAGAGCGAAAATCGCGATGTGAACACAGGTATTGTACGTAATAGACTGCGATAGGAAACACGCTCTGATTAAACCAAAAGCAGTGGTTTACTATTAATGATAATAATGCCGAGTGGAGCCTTATTATTTAAGCGTGGCCCAAATAAAGTAATCGTGCTGGCTTCATTTGATTCAAAGATGCAATAGGCACGCAATACGTGGAACATAAACAAGCCACGTAAACAAGCGGCACTAAGGAATGTCTGCCACGCGAACTACACTCGAGTGTTGTGCGCTTGTTGTCTTACACGTGAGACCTAAATAAAACACTCATATTACTAATCATGTACTGCACCAAAATGAACGAACATTCTTTGAAATCCACGCAACTATGCTGAACTTATTACAATGAAAGTTAACTAAAATGTTCAGCTCATAGTGTGTTCCAACCTTGGGTAGTACAAAAATGTAAAAAACTCTGTTAAATCGATAAAACTCCATTTTTAGTCCTCTGAGAAAACACAACCCATAGCTTGACAGCTAAACGGATCGAAAATACAGCTAACTAATTGACTGGCAAGGACCAATTGGAATGCGCCTTTTTCGATCTTAATGTCATATTACTGTGGCTATATAACCCACTTACCAGTACGTTTCTCGGCGGAATAGAATTGAGTTAAACACTCTACTGTTCCCCAAGAAAAATAGTTGAAATTGCAACTGACGAGAATCGTGAAGATTCGAAACCGCGGTCTTGCTGAAAACCACACTGAACTATTGCTTCACTAATGGACTCCACAGACGACTCCAGTGTTGCTCTATTGCCTAGAACGAGCCCATTAAATACAGCATTGAACGAAATTACTTTACCTGGAAGCTCCAAAGATACCGAGATGGAAGAGTCCGGGGAAGAAATACCGGGCAACCAGCCCCAAACGAAACAGCCTGACGGATCAGCAAAGCAAAGACAGAAAGGCAACAGGAAAAGAAAAGCAGAATCAGACAATCTTTACTCTTTGTAAGCAAAAATCAAGAGAACTGAGGAGTCCATTGAAAAACTACAAAAACACCTGGACAATAACACTTGTCCGAAGTCGTTACGTTACACTGCACGGGCAAATATCCCGCCGGACGAACAGTTTAAAAAAGACATTCAGGCGGTTAAACTAAAAGCAGAGCATGGTTTCCTCTCAGCGCTAACTAGATTTAACAACCGCCGCCTTGAGAAACAAAAGACTAGGCTTCGTAAGGAGAAAGGAAAAACTGTCCGAAAAGGCACTGCTAACAGAGGCTCTAATACAAGCTTAAGCAAATTACAAAACCAACCGCTGTCGGCGGATATCAGTGTCAAAAGCCTAGCAGCTCTTCTAGGAATGGATTCCGAGAAGGTGCCAACACTACTGTCAACATTACAAGCAGCTGTAAACAATAAAAATGTTGAAAAGTACACATGTCTTTTCACTGAGTCATGTAATAACACTACCCACAAGGACAGCGCAAAGAAGGAAAAACATAAACTGACAAAGAAACAAATGAAAACAAAAAAGCGCAATAAACGCAGAAAAGTATCAAACAAGTCCCTTACAAACAACAATGGGAATTTTATAAAAAACCTCTCTGAGGAGGTCTTAACTAACACCCAAATTAGCTTATTGACGAAGGGCCTAAAATTTATACCCACTGCCACAGTAAAGAAAAACAAAATAAAGCGCCAGCTCTTACAGGACTATAAAGCCTTCGCAAGAAGAATGCGTTTAAAATACATTTTTCGGGGGCAAAACAAATCAATCCATCCCTTCTATGTAAAATCGAATTGGGAACCGCCAGTTTAACCATCAGTAACATTAGAACACTACCTGGAAGAGGTCAAACTTCAAATTGCGGAGATAAAAAGAACCAGACCAAAACACAACTTGTCACGCAAAGAACGAAAAGCACTGAACGCTTTGAAACAAAACAAAGATCTAAATTTTAAAAAGGCGGACAAGGGAACCACACTTGTTGTCATGAATAAAAATGATAAAATACAAGAGGGCCAAGTCCAAATCAATGACCTAAATAACTACAAGCCTCTTGACAAACCCATAGTGAAAGAAACACATACGAAAGTGTCACGCTTGATCTCAGAATTAAGCCGTAACAACTATATCGATGACATGACTAAAAAATGGTTGTCTTAAACACCAAATCCACCGCGAATACCTGAATTCTATACCCTTACTAAAATCCACAAGCCTACTCTTGTAGGGAGACCAATAATCTCTGGTTGTAACGGGCCTACAGAAAGAATATCAGCATTTGTTGACACATTACTTCAGCCTATTTCCACATCACAAACGTCTTATCTGAAAGACTCCACAGATTTTATCAACTTCATTGAAAAGACGAAGATGGGAAAACGAACTTTCCTTGTAACGATGGACGTCACAAGTCTATATACAAATATACCG
>BLAZ01000338.1:59988-67488 GCA_014633955.1 Acropora tenuis | reverse complement strand
ACCCTATCTAAGGACCACATCAAGGACACAGAAACAAAAGAGTAAAAAAAATTACACTTTTTAAGGACCGAGAACCTCAAAAACCATACCCTATTCCGCACGTGGCACGTAGCCATTCGGCCCATATATGGAAGTCCTCCCCCCTCCCCCGAGAAAAGGACACACTTCCTAATAGAAAACCAACAGCAACTGAGAAAAATCTTTAAGAAGACCCCCATCGACCATCAACTCATATCGTAAAAGAATATCCCTAAAAGAAATCCTATTTAAGGCTAAGCTTTGAAGGCTTCAGAAACATTCATCTGCGAACTGCAGGAGTCGTGTAGGCTTGTCGACACTTTTATCACTAATGACGTTTTGCTCTCCATTTTGATTTTGACGTCACGTATAATGAGGTGTCACAAACAAGTAAGAGTTAAAAGCAAAATGCAAATGAAAAGACAAACGGAAACGTAACCGTGACACTGTCGATAAAACATGAAATGCAGATTGAAATGTAAAAGTAGGTAAAACAAAAATGCAAACAGAAATCAAAATGCTAATGAAAACTAAAAAGAAATTTAAAATCAAAATGAAAATTAAAAGTAACAAAAAAAAAACGTAAAGGAAAATATAAATGAAAAAAGAAAAAAGCAAATGCAAATGAAAATAAAAGTGGCTGAGCCACCTCGTATTCCGTATGGTACGTGTGCGCGCACATTTAATTTCGTGCGCGTGCAGTATTTATTATTTGGGCGGGGCCCAAATAGAGTAATGCAGACGTGTTTGTTTAGGCGCAAATGTGTACTGGAACTTAGACAGCACGAATTCAAAACATGTTCGTACACCACCAAAAAACATTGTCAATATAGCGATAAACAACAACGTTTAATTGGCCAAAACTGACAGGTTAAAATGTGAAACTAAGCAAAAATTCGTCGCGCTAGTAATTTCAAAGCAGCAGTATGAAGCAGTTTGGGTAAAAAGTGTACGGCGTTGTTGAATTATCTTATAAGGGTTTAAACTTTGAAATGCACACACTGTTCTTGGTAGGACCTCACTAAAATAACACGGAGTTTCATAATGGTCTGGTCCGCGAAATCGAAGAAGAAGAAAAAAGGAAATCAAGTCAAGTCTTGAGTGTACGTAAAAAATCGATAAGAGTTGGAACAAAAGAATCTGTATCAAGTTGAGAGTCGCAAGATTTGAGTAGCTGCTTGGTGATTTTGATTTTCAGTATTTTCACAAGGGGTAACCCGAGCAGTTGCCTGTGTTAAAAATCTCTTCCTATGAAGAGAGAACATTGTCAACAAATGAACCCAAACTAAAGACTCAGGCAACTCTTTTGTAACAATTCTTCCTATTCTTTCAATTTTGTTTAGTAGAGTGAATGTTTAAAAGTTTGTGTTGCGCGATGTTTTTCTTATAATTGTGAAAATTGTGAGAGGTTTGTTGCATTATCAACAAGTTTTTTGTCAGTGACGTGGGGACATCTGGAAAATCAGGAATCTGAGTCTACAAGACGTGTAGGAATGAGGATATATATGAGCTTTAAGGTATGCATATTGCCGACTTTGAAATTGATCCTATTTCATGCAGGGATCTTAGTTCAGGGGGAGCAGGGGTGGCGCCGTAGTGAGAGCACTCGTCTCCCACCAATGTGGCCCGGATTCAAACATGTGGTTTGAGTTTGTTGTTGGTTCTCTCCCTTGCTTCGAGAGGTTTTTCTCCAGGTACTCCGGTTTTCCCGTCTCACCAAAAAACCAACATCTTCCAAATTCCAATTCGACCAGGAATCGAGGGCCACAAGTTCATTAGCCTATGGCTATTTAGTTTTACCCTCGTAAAATAAAGATTATTTTTTAAGGTAATTTTGAATACTGTAGTATATCAAATTTTCACAGTTTATACCAATGTTCTTGTAAACAGTGCTGTGCGATCGCAGTTTATGCAATGTCATTTACTGTTATTAATTCATGTGGATAATGGACGTAAGGAAAATATTTGTCCTTGCTAGTAATAGGAATGCACCGTAAAATGATGCAATTTGGCTGAGAGAAAATGTGTGGAGAGGTGCATTTCAAAGCATTTCATGAAGTGACAGGATACCTTTCTGGTAGATTGGAACATATTGTATAAGCTGTGTCGTTCAGAAAAGAAGTAGAGTAAAGGATTTATTTTTCTTATGGGATATGATGGCAGTTAGGTGAAAAAAGACGACAATGATCGTCAAAAGTGTTGGGAAGATTGCTTTCTTCACCTCTTTTTTTCCTTCCCCCCGCCCCCGCCCCTGGCCCAGTGTTGAGTAGAACGTTAATTTTTGGGCGCATAATTGTTCTGTTACATTTCAACATTGAATAGGGGGACAAGGGATATTTACCCGGAAGAGAAAACTCTCTTTTATAATGTACGAGAATATTGACCGAAATCGAGTTAGAGCTTACTTCACTCGAGACCAGAATTGTCTTCTCGTACCAAGGTACGAGTCAAGATACATGAAAGACTCTGTCTCATATGGAGGAGCATAGTTATGGAACTTTGTTAACTACAATGACAAAGAAGCATCGGCTACCTTGCATTTTAATCAGCTCAGAAAGCGAGTCAGCTCTGAAGATTACTTTATTGATTTTAAGTTTTAATGTACGTCTGCATCTGCTATAAGATGTAGACATCATAATGTTATATATTATTAATCATTGTCCCTATTCAACTTTTAAATCTGTATACATGCTTTAACAGGATTAGGCTAGTTAAGTTTGAACACACGACCCCACAAGCTTTATTGCTTTAAAAATTATCGTGTATGAATAAAGATATTGTATGTATGTATGTATGTATGTATGTATCTTCACGACCTATTGATACTACCTGTGTTATACGCTCGAAGAAGTGGAAGACAACAGGTGGCCTGAAACGGCAGATGGTCATTCACAAAAAAACAATTTCACAATCTAGCTCAGTGAACCCCGTCAAATCACTGGGATTCATCTGTCATGTCTGTCATCGACCGTGCAAATCAGCTGCTGGTTTGAAGAGTCATCTACGCGCTCACGGACGAAATTTGAACAGCAACAACAGTCGAGATGATGAAGTACTACGGGATCGCTAGCGTCTGTCAAGACGAAGCAATCAACATGTATGTATGATTGTATGTATATAGTACTGTCATTAGTTGAAGAAAATTTTTAAGTTGAACAAAGTAAGTTAAATTGTGAAAGGAAAAAGATTGCAAAAAAGTATTGTCAGCTGGAACCTGTCACAAAGAAACATTTAGTTACAAGGAAAAAAGAAAACAACAGATCAGGATGTATAGATTTCTGCATTAAATAGTATAAAAATAGTTTAAGAAAAGGCCCTTGTTAGATATGTTGTGTTTGTAATCAAGAGACTAGGGAGCTTAGGATCCACGACGAAGTTCACGACGACGACGTCTGTTGACTGAGAAAAGACTGGAACAAGAACGTCAGTTTTGGCGGTAAAAAGGAAAGTTAAGATGCAGTCGACCTGTAGGTCGACGACCACACTGAATGTAAACATAAATCTAAAACTGTGATGATCGTTCCCAACAAAGATTTTTCGCAATGGCACAGTGCAAGATCTTATTTTTTTAAGCTGTACATCTAATTTCATTGATGATGGGGAATTTTTAGTGCTGTCTAACCGTTTCGTATGGAAAAATCTCTCCTTTCTGTGCGAAGATTATAATCAACTTTCAACCCGTGAGGTGACCGAGTCCGAGTTTCTGTCACAGTTTAGATTTGCGAAAAGAGACATTCTGATGCAATAGGTTTGTTCCATATAAAGTTTATTTCCTGTATATTAAAGGCACGTGATTTGCTTTTCCTAAATAGGTACAAATAAATTCAGTCTGTAAATTTATCCCTTTGACTTACGAGTCTGACCGTAAACCTGATCGCTCCGCCTCCACAGATGTTGTCATTCTTCGAAGTAAAAACAATCGTTAGTCGAATTTTCCATCAACACCGCTTGTTAGGAGAAAAAAGGAATAATACCTTGATTTACAAAGGTAAAAAAGTGCAAAGTGCTCAAAAAATTGCCTAAAATAGTGGATTTATACCTACTAAAGCTTGTGGATTGCACGATGACGTGATTCTACTTAGTTTGACGTCGTCGACGAAACCACGACAAGGAAATTTGCTGACCGCGCTTGCGCAGTGCACTGTATCTCACTTCCAGTCGTCGTCGTCGAAGCCGTCGTCGTGGATCTCAAGGTCCCTACTATGAGGTAAGAGAGCGAATCCCCCATACATGCCCCTCTTCCGATGATAACTTTTTTAAATCTATTTTTAGTTCGCGCCATGCAGCGTGGCTATTTTAATGTCGATACCTCATTGGTCAGTTAGAGTGACGTCATTTAATTTTAAACCTTGTGGTCATGGAAACAATATTCAAAAATAATCCTCGCACCATGGGGCGAACTAAAAATAGATTGAAAATAATTATCATGGGGCACAAGGATTCACTCTCTTACCTCATAGTCTCTCGTTGTAATCGATTACTCTTTTTAGAGATCAGTTCACATTTTTGGCGAGTGCTAAATATTTGTGTCAAAACTTTTTCAGTGTGCAGTCTTCATTTGATATGGAAAACAGTATGTTTGTAAAACATTTGACTTGATACAGATCTCTTCTATCAACACCTCAGTGCCACTATTAACGAAGTTTGACTCTATTACCAACATCCAATAAAAACAACCACAGGTAGAAACCCAGTAACTACCTCTTAAACTACAACCATTATCTTACCAATCAGCATCTAATATAACTCCACACCTACTACTTCACACTACTAACTCCTCGAGTATACAACACCCCTGCATTACCCATTTAACAAACTTCACATACACTTAGTACAACCACTCCCAAATATACGCTCCAGGAGCGTCTTGTTTATTTAAGTTATGCGTACATTTAGTTCCATGGATAACGTCTTAGTTGTACTTTTCGTTATTTTTCTCACTAACATGTGTTGTCTGTGATTGTGCTCACACGGTGGGTAGCTCCTCCTAAAATGTTCTGCAATTGTTATAGGATTTAATGGAGTTGAAACCAATTGTGGAATTGCATGCATTTTGGATCCTACTGATGAATAGTTGCGGCACGTAGATATGTTTAGTTAGCAACTACTCTAATTTGCCCGTCTGTCTACTTTGAATTGAACGTTGTTCACGGTCAGTCCCAAGCGAACAAAAACATATCATGAACAAAAAAGTCTAACGGGTTTCATAGCCATTCCACTTAAACAACTACAGTTCAGGACGCCGTCGAGGAATGCGAGGTTATATTTTTAAATGGCGATGTAGCTGCTCTATAACACAGTTCCTACAAGAGGTATTATAATATCATTCCTTCCAGTTGTTTCAAAAGATCTCCACCATAACGGTGACGCATTACTGGAAGATCACACGGGTTTGGGATGGCTGGAACATTCAGAAGAAGATCCCCTTGTTTAATTAACTGACTGAGCACCGTGACGATAGAAATTAACCCGAGTGCATGTATTATCGGGAAGGTTATGTTGAAATTACATAAAGATGTTTCTTCTGTTTGAGCTGCCTTGAAGAGCAACGCGTTGCATTGCTCCAGAAGTCAGTTGAACAGAGACAACGTTTTAGAGCCAATCAGATTCAAAGCTGGAAGGAGCAAGGGAACACAGCAAAATGTTGTTTTTTTACCTGGTTTTATTCGTTGGTTACGCCAGTTTGAATTTCCGTCATTTTGGTTTTTGAGACTCTTTGCCGCTGATCTCGAATATTGTAGCGCCAAAGGCGAGAGAATTTTCTGGACGAGCCCTGAAGGGCTCTTCCGGAAACCTCTCGCGCCTTCGGTACTCGCCTGCGATTCTAAAGGTCAGCGACAAACAGTCTCAAAAACCACAATGGTGGAAATTCAAACTGGCGTAAACAACGAATAAAACCAGGTAAAAAAGCAGCATTTTGCTGTGTTCCCTTGGAAGGAGTAAGTCTGGAAGACTTGCAAGCAAATATGTCCTTATTAAGCCGGCCAAGAAAAGCTAATAGGGGCTTGACTCAGAAACAGTGTTAAACTGTTGAACCTATGGCTTGCATCATTTAAGTTTCTACAGTTACTTTGTGTAAAGCAGGTGGTTTGCTAAGGGTCATCGATCGTGATTCTAACTGTAACACGCCCAGTGAAAGAGAAAATTCACACGAGACTACACTCTAGGAGAAGAAAACTCGAAAGGATTCAAGAGCGGGATCTCCGCATTGTACTTGGGGACAAATCTGTCACATATGAAGAACTCCTCAAGAAAGCTGGGCTCACTACTCTATACAGGCTTCAGGATATTGCTATAATGATGTACAAAGTGAAACACAAACTATTACCTGTTGTGTTAATTACATGAGGTATTGTTTAAGTAAGTTAAGTGCGAGTTGCATGTTGGTTATTAAAATGGCCTCTAGTAGAAAACACGTGTGATTCAGCGTAGAATACCGAAAACCCAAATAACTCGACATGGTGGCAGCGGGAAGTTCCCAATAACCATTAAACTGAAGAATCAGACATAACGGAAATATGGGGGACCACGATCCACACGAGGCCGGAATTCCAGCTGAACAACCAGAAGTAGTTGAAGAGCCGAACGAAGCAGACGAAGGCGCTCATCCGGCACAACCCGCAGCACAACCACAACTTGCCGCAGCTGTACTGCAGCCCATGATTCAACAGATACCCATAGCGATTCACCAAGTTCCACCACCCGAAAAGTTCACCTTCAAACCCGAAGAATGGTCCCGTTGGATCAAGCGTTTCGAACATTTCGAAAAGCGACCGGACTCGACCAAAAGACCACAGTGAACACTTGAATGGGCAAAGAAGCTGACGACATCGTAGTGTCATTCGGACTAACAACCGAAGAAGCCAAGCAGTACAGCGTGGTGAAAGGCAAGTTTGAAGCTCATTTCGTTGTAAAGAGAGACGTAATATTTGAACGAGCCAAGTTCAACCTTAGAAGCCAACAAGAAGGTGAGTCAGTTGATACTTGCATAACAGATTTGTATTGTCTTCGGAATACTGCGAATTTGGCACTCTTAGAGACGATCTCATCCGAGATAGAATTATGGTTGGGATAAAAGACAAGAAGCTCTCTGAACAACTGCAACTGGACCCTAAGCTGACTTTAGAGAAAGCCATTACAAAAACCAAGCAGTCGGAGGCAGTTAAAAAGCAGCAAACGTTCCTACAGGAACCAAGTCTCACCCACCACCAGCCAAAGTGACTGGATTGGAACACTGCAATCTACTTCTCATAATAGAAAAACAATTACTCTTGGTCCTCTCTCTGCAAAATTATAATACATAGTAATTATTCTTTAAATGTTATTACTGAGAACATTCAGCCTAGCATTAAATTACACCCTTGATTCAGTTTAAGTGTTCAATAGCCAAAGCCAATGACAGAAATACAATCAAGTTCAATCAGCAACATCCTGGCGTTTATACACATTTCAGGTGAGGAAAAATCGAATTCCTGGTAACAT
>BLAZ01000338.1:52488-54988 GCA_014633955.1 Acropora tenuis | reverse complement strand
CTTGTGCATCATTTGTGGCTGTTGACTATTCTAGCCGAAGCAATAAAAAAACTGTTTTTGAGTCTATTTGTTTTGCAAAGTGGCAAAGCAAAGGTACGCTCGTGCCTTAACCTATGAGAGCTTACATGGCGGGGTGGTAAGAATTTGTTTAATTTGTTTTGAGGACCGTTCATTATATTACGAAATGTTGCTGTACACATATTTTCACAACCTTCCTTGACAACTCACGAATGAATTTGCTGTTGTACGTACGATACCGTGGGGTCTTGAATCCCAAGAAATTCGGTTGTAAAACACTTTTACAACCGAGTGAATAAATGGAAACTTTATTATAAATGTCTTTGTTTTAGCGATAAGCTAATGGGGAACACTGAAAATTAATAAGTCGAATACTACAGTAGTTACATACCTTAGGTAGATTACATAGTTATTTACAAAATCTGTTTTTAAAAAGCCTAAATTGTATAATTATTTACAAAATTTAAAAACACGTCTAAATATCAACAAAATTTGAAAAGTCAACTTTCCTAATGTTTCTCTTGAACGAGTTCAGAGTTCTCAGCATTCTTACTGGTGGTGTCTTGGCAAGTTCGACCAACTGAGAGGTTCCATGTATTTTAATTGATTCCTACCAAATCTAACATTTCGAATTTTGGCAGTTCGAAGTCACTGTTCCGTAAGTTATAATGAGTGAAACTGTGACATTTCCGGGAAGAATCTGACTTCTTTATGTGTAATAAGTATTAAGATGGAATTAGGCTCCTCGCTGGCATAATTTATTCCCGCTTAGCAGAAGACACTGAGAAATACCGCCAGCAGGTTAAAATCGTACAAGCGATCCAGCGTGAAAGAGTGGCCACATGCATGGCGACGGGTATTTCGAAAAAAGAAAGTCAGTTTAAAAAGATTTCTGCCTTAGTCTCTTACGATCGAATTAGGTGGCGTTGTCTGAGAGAGGTCATGCAGTCAGATTAGAGTTTATCTATGAATCGGACCTCGGACTTTCCTTAATGGAGACTAGAGGACTAGTTTCTTGCTAGTTTTATGTTATCCGCCGATATTCTGATGTACAACTGTTAATGGAGATTAGAGCTTGAATTACCTGAGAATAGAGCGAAGTCAGATTCCACATTATTGCTATGAATCGGACGAATGTTTTCCTCGTTTCCCATTATCCACCGGTCTGATAAATAATGAACTACCTTTAATGGATGTTAAAGCTTACATTACCTGAGAGTATAGAATGAAGTCAGATTCCACATTTAAAGCCAATAATCACATTACTAGTTCATAATAACTGTCTGTAATGGAGATAAGAGTTTAACTATTACATGAGAGTAAAATAAAGTCAAATCCTACATTATTCCTATGAATTGGACGGACTTTCCTTTAATAGAATTTAAAGCCAATAATCGCATTGCTAGTTTTTCCTTGTTTTCCATTATCCAACGGAATAGGATAAATAATAAACTGTTTTTAATAGAGATTAGAGCTATAAATTTTACCTTTTGCACTAAAAATAGGGTTTTCATAAAGTGGTATCACAATTTGTTAACCTTCTGGTTCGACGTGCTTTAACTCGTATAGATAGCGAAATATAAAATAACCTCATTACAGTTTTCTTCTGAACGAAAAAGTCAAGTCCAAAAATTGTTGTTTTGAAACCTTATTTTGCTTGTCGAAGATCTTACCGTCCTGGACATTACGGAAAGTCATGCAAAAAAATATAGGTACATACACTGTGTGCGAGTGTGGGTGTACTGAACTGATCAAAGAATAAAATGACCGCTGTAAGTTATAAATGATTATGCTCCTTCAATATGAAGTTCTTGGAGCAATTTGAAAAACACCCGAAATTTCTCCACTAATCTTTCTCTGACCGTTTTCACTGAAACGCCTCTGACTCCTGTTCTCTTCCTGCACTTTTTAGGCGAACATTTAGCTAAGCAGCAAGCACCGTTGGTTCTCTTCTTTCTTGTGCTAAGAAATACCTTAGCCTGTTGTCGGGAAAAAAAAGTTGTTGAAGTACTTGCTTTTACTTCCCCTGGCTACTTACTACAGTTACTAGACTTTCGGTTTGTCATACGCGGCATTGTTTGGGACACTTCGCGTGACTTTCAAGAATTCAATCATTAGCCCTTTCCCGTCCAAGAGGTTCCCCATTGACGAGTAAAATCGTCTGGCGTTAGACAGAGTAAAATCTATAAGTGCCCTGAGCACTCATTCGAACGGGAAGGGGTTAATAGGGACATAGTTTTTGACGTTGTTAACCCTTTCCCGTCCAAGAGGTTCCCCATTGACGAGTAAATTAAATCGTCTGGCGTTAGACAGAGTAAAATCTATAAGTGCCCTGAGCACTCATTCGAACGGGAAGGGGTTAGAGAAAAGAAGTAGCTCTTAAAAGAATTACATAAAATATCAAAATCATCATTGTAAAGCATTCACTGAACATCCTACCGGCTTGTACAGGACGGAGACATGTGCAAATCAACAAAGCCTT
>BLAZ01000338.1:44988-47488 GCA_014633955.1 Acropora tenuis | reverse complement strand
ATAACCCACTTCGAACACGATCAGAGCTAATCTCGTACCTAGATCTCACATTGTCTCCCTTTCCCTTGGCCGTGGGAGATGTGGCTACGAGATTAGATCAGAGCTATTTTTATCTCGTCCCAGTCTCTGCAGAGCAATTTATCCATCCGGACTGCGATCCTTAAGACTTTCACAGCAGTTTGTGATGAAATAAGCTCGGTGACCCCCGATTTTTTTCCCATGTATTTGCTAAGAAAAGTCTAATAATGAAAATATTGAACAAGAAAAAAAGTTTAACGATAAAACATGATTCTTTTAAAAAAATAGTTTTTTACTTGGTGTATTTTGACCAAGGCGAGAGCTTAAAGCTACAAAGGCCACGGAATTGCCCGAAAGAGTGCAATATTCCCTCAACCAGGCAATCAAAAACGGGTTAAACAAAGCAATACTGCTTATGTGAATAAAAAAGCTTTACTTTCAAGATAAATTTTGTTTCTTTTAAGTAACTAAGACTTAATTCTGTAAGAAGGTGATTCGAAATTTTAGCGCGCAACCAGTGAAAATACCCCATTTTAAGAGCCTGCTAACGCGCAAACAAACACGGTGACCCCATTTTTTTATTTCATGTTTTTAATGTTCATATCATGAATATTAATTATGCCAAGTTTCAAAAAAAGTTTAACAGCAGAACAATTTAAACGGAATTACCTTAAGGTTGAAGTGATGTAGTCACGTGAAATGTAACGTCATAATAACATTCAAAACGAAATTGAAAATGGGGCAGGAATGGTTCATTGCAACTAAATATGAACCATATGTGAATGTTTGTTTTACTGTACGATTTTTTAAATTTTTTTAATTCTTCAAAAGATATTAGCAGTTGAAAAGTGACACGTGACCTATTTTGCTTAATTACTAATTAAATAAAAAAGCGAGTCAACCATTCCGGCCATATTCAAGCGAGAAATGATGATACATTAACAAAAAGGTTACCGATTTGTCCGAGGATGCCAAATTTTGGAAGGTTCTGACAAATTTTCACAAAGTATATTCACAAATTTCACAAATTTTCACAAAATATATTATCATTATATGATTTTATGCAAATTAGCCTCAAGCCATGCTTGAGACAGTGAAAAGTTTCAGTGATAGGATAGCCCAGTGGTAGATCCTAACTGCTTTAGTTTTTTGGGGGGAGCTTTATTGGACATGCACACATACAATTAACATACATAGAAGACAAACTATAACAACACTATACCTACAACTCGAAGCTAAAAGTATTTATGGTATTTATGATAACTAAAGTTAAAAAAGGGCGCAATCAATTTAGCACACAAAATGTTAAACCGTATTTAAGAGAGACGAAAAAACAGACCATTTTGTTCTTAACTCTTTTTCGCGACTAGTAGTGCGAGCAATATATTTTTCTTGACTAATTTTATCACGTGCTGACTTGGGAAAAAAATTTATTAGATGTAAAGTTTACCGGTAAAAGAATTTACATAAAGAAAATATTTTCCGATAATGGCTAAATGATCGAGGGCAAAACAAAATTTACAATCGTTATTGATAATGCCAAACATAATTTCTTTCATTGAAAGCGATCATTTTGAGTTCCTAACTGCTACAGTTGGTTATGATTTAATTTCAGCCTCTTACAGAAATCGTTCACGCCGCCTATTGAAATGTGGAGACGGCTGAAATTGAAGTTAGTTCACAATCTCCTATTTTCTTCGGCCTAGTTAAGATGACGATCACCGCTGACAAAGAGATTTGGGTATCCCTGTTTTTTTAGTATCCCCGTACCCAAATTACTAGTGACATAGGTATCCCTACTATTGGGGATGCCCAAAACATTACTCCTGCTTCTAACGAGAAAACTGGTGTGACCGAAGTTATTGAATAGATACCTTTTGCTATCTATTTTTCGGCCGAATGCTACTCTAACGTGTTTGTTGCTTTGAAGTTTGTGACGTTACTGGATTTTCATTTTCAACGACTAAACTGAATGTTGATTTGCTCAGGATAACAAAGTTTACTATTCATCCTACATAATTACAGAAATAAAAACAATTTTCGAGTTTCGCAGATAATGATCCAATAATGGAACTAGTACTTTTATGGGACAGGCTGTTGGTGGGATTCCCGCGTGATCATGGAATCCTGATGTACTTGGGGTACTTGGGCTACATGAGTATCTCAAGTTGCCAAAGTACCTCCAGTAGCCCAAGTACCTCAAGTGGCCCAAGTACATCAAGTAGCCCAAGTATATAAAGTAGCCAAGTATCTAAAGTAGCCCAAGTAAGTTAATTAAGTACCAACAGTAGCCTAAAAATCTTAAGTACCCCAAGTACCTCAGGTACTTCAAGGAGCCAAAGTACCTCCCGTAGCTCAAGTATCGTAAGTAGCCCAAGTACATCAAGTAGCCCAAGTATCTAAAGTAGCCCAAATATCTAAAGTAGCCCAAGTAAGTTAAGTACCAACAGTAGCCTAAAAATCTCATGTACCTCAAGTACCT
>BLAZ01000338.1:36591-41591 GCA_014633955.1 Acropora tenuis | reverse complement strand
CATTATCTGATCCTTTTGTTTTGCCAAGCGGAGCAAAGCTAAATTCTCCATTATATGCAGACGATTTAATAATTTTATTACGATCCAAAACAGGACTACAAAATTGCCTCGATAAACTATCTTCATTTTTTACTTCATGGATATGAAAATCAATCACAAGAAAACAATGAGTCTGTCTAATGAGTCTGTTTTTATAAACAGACCGCGTTCAACAAAACTTGCAATTGGAATGCTCGACGAGCCGTGAAGCCTGACATCAAAAGGCGGACTTCGCGCTGATCGAGCTAAAATCAGGACGCACAATAACAAGAGAAAAAAATAACAAGCGAAAAAATATTTTACGATTGCAACGACTGATGCTTCATTCTGTCCATTTATCTGCGCGTTTGTCTTTGTCAGTAACTCTGGTCACTTTCGAATTAACGATTTTTTGCGACATTTCACTCCGTTACTTTTGTTAAATTAATTTTTTGTTCATTTATTTTCATTCTTGCAAAAAAGTGGGGAAGCTAAAGCCCAGCCCCTCCCTCTGTGCAGTCCCTGAATGACCTCAGTTCATTTGATATACTTTTCATCATAGATACAGGAAAGACAGGACCCGTCCTCTACTTTTGAAGACGGCGAAAAGAACAACAAGAGAGCCGGTATTGCATCAGTTGTGTTGACAGAAACAGCTGTTTTGTGGACCAAACTATTCCCACGTAGATTTGTTTTAATACTATTAAGGACATTAAGTGTGAAACGCTGAAAGATTTTTTTTTTATTTTAGTCGCCGCTGCCGGTTCTTTGTTTGGTATACTTAAGGGAGTTTTAGAGGGCCTTGGTAGCGTAAACCGAAAGGTTGCCATCGGTATTAACAATTACAGTGGGACCACTTGGCTTTTCATCAAGGCTACCTTAAAACATGGGACAGCAGGAGATTCTCTTCCACCTAAAACCGTTGAACAAGGTAAAGTAAAGGTTAATAACAGAAAAGTTTGAAAGCCGTTCTTTTAGTATACTCTATTTTTTCTTTGAGCGGTATTTTTCTTTAAGTCCAAACCCGAGGCTGAAAATTTTAAAATGACTCAATTGTATGTCTGAAAATCTTTAAATGCAGTACAAATCTATGTTTTCAAGTCGTGTTTCGATACAGTTTTTCGGAGCCATTCCGACATTTTTCCAACTCATTGAAAGTTGCTTTATCCTTTTCCGATCCATATAAAATTTTCACTATTGATTAACTTTGGATTGAAGATTGTTTAAAAACTGGTTTTATCAAATTTTATTTTACAAAATTGAAGAAATTATCTTTATTCAATTTTGTTACATTAATCAGCATTTGGGATCAAAAGGCGCAAGATTCTGTGTTTCATGACGCATTTCTCCCGATCACTTACTCAAGGTCCTCAAACCGAGAGCGGGCATTACGAAATAACCTTTACCAGAGCTAGTTCAGCTGAATTTTTACCCTATAGTAGAGCAAACTTCCTAAACCCCCTATCATAGAGTGATTGTTTTCTAGAAATCTTCAACCAAATGATTACTTTCCTGAAAAATGATACCCTATTCTAGACCCAAACGCTCTGATTTATATACCCTACGTACCCTAGAGTGAACTGTTTGAAAACCATACCCTTTACAGCGGTACATACCCATATAGCCCATATATGGCAGTCCCCTCCCCCCGGGGGTTTAAAGTGGGTGAGAGACGTGGCCTCACTTTCACAGGGAAAATTGGAAACGACATTCTCTTGTTATTATATTTCACGCCTATTCAGGCAGAATCGTCCATTGTAAGTTATCCGGCTTCAAATGTGGCACCAGAGGTTAAGACTTACAACAACAAACATGAAATTCACTTTTTGAACGGAGCTATTTCTTGGAGCTATAAGACGAAAAGAGGCAGTCTCTTTGTGTTCAGTCATTGAATCGCTGCTGCAGAACTAACTTATGTTGAGGTCTGCTTGGCCATACTCCTAGCTGTTTGAAGAGCATCGCGTGTAGTAGGGCAGCGGATTCTGCCCGTGGTCCAACAGCTCTTGGCCTAGGTGACTAGCTGCATCTAGTTTCAGTGCGCCTCGAACCAGTCCGCATTCTTGCGCTCCTCCGAAGGCGGCTATGGCTGAGTCGTAGATCGAATCTTGAAGATATAACTATCTTACGGTAGGGTCACCCGGACTGCCTGTGGGTGGTTGTGTAGCGAGCTTCTTCCTGAAGTTGCTGGCAAAGCCATGAGCCTTGATGGGGTCTGAGATTATACAGGTGTTGATGCGAGGGCGTCTCTTTGTCTTGGCGTCATGGATCTTCCTCGGCTTCATCCGAAGTTTGCTTGGTGACGAGCGAATGGTCCATGTCGCATTCAGCGCTGTGAAAGCTCCGGGTGTTGAGGATGCCGCTGAGGTCCACTCTCCTGGTGATGACAAGAACAAGCTGGTGCCAGTGGCGGGACTGGGGATGTCTCCAAGACACTTTATGTAGATCCTTACATATGAAATAGGTATTCGTGATGCAGAGGTCGTGATGGCAGCAGTGTCCGTTCCCGTTTATCCTGCCTATGTCAAAGTGGCCAAGGCAGGAAAGGCTGTGCTAGGGCAGCCGAATCTGCATGTGGTCCAACAGCGCTTTCCTCTTGGCCTTGGTGACTGGCTGCAACTGGTTGGCTACATCTATGAGAGGATTCTGAGAGGCCATGCCTGCGAACCGGTGTTAATGTGAGCGTTGAAGTCGCCTAGCAGATATAAACCATCTGAGTTTGCATGCGATTCCGGCTATTGACTGCTAGAAGTCGTCGTAGAACTGATCCTCTGCCTCAGGGGAAGAGGTGAGCGTCAGAGTGGAAGCAGAGATGATGTTAACGAAGCCTAACGACGTTTTCATGCGCAGGGTGAGGATTCTTGACGATCATACAAAAGGTGTTTCTGTAGAGACAAGCAGTGAGTTCCTCACAGCAATACCTACACCATGCTGCCTGGGCTTGTCCTGGGGTAAGCCTTGCCAAAAGGAGTTGTCAGTTTCTCTAAGGGATTCGCTGTCGGGCAGGCTGGTCTGCTGAAGACAGGTCTTGCGAGAGTCGATCATCTGCTTAAGATCAGCAAAGAGCCTAGTGCACATCTTGCGAACGTTCCAGCTTGCAAATCAAACTGCTGGAGATTTCGTTAGGTTTTTCTTTTGACTGCTTGGTGCGGGGGTTTCCCTCACTTCTCAGGGTTGATTCTTCAGTAGAGCAGGTGAGCGATGACGGGGCAGCACCCTACTGACCGGGGCCTGCCCGGCTTGAGGCAGGCGGTAGCTGGCCAGTGAAGCTGAAAGGTTTCTCCCACTGACTAACGAGATCGCCGATGGCGCTCCAACGTTCGTTACGCCAATCAGTCGGAACTTATGACTGTTACCTGCCTCTTCCTGTGTTTTTATTGGAGCCTTACGACTCCGCTGGAGTGACCGCTTCAGCGTGCGCTGAAGGCCTGGGCAGGAAATATGGAGACGCTGGGCTGCCAAAACGTCAGTGTCCCCTTCACGGTGTCGCTGGCAGGATCCAAGGGAAAGGACTAACAAATACAACTTGCGGCCAGGTTCACTGCAGGAGCTGCCAACTGAAGCCGCAGTGCGCCTAAGGCCGCCTTAGGGGCTCCACTCAAGGTTTACTCTTGAAGCCTTTCCTGAGAGCAGGCCTAGCGAGCGGAAGTTTGGAATCAGGGTTTTCCTTCCCGTAGACGAGCTGCACCCCCAGGCTGAGGTGCCAGTGGCTCGCCTTTGCCCCTTCTCCTCTCGGTGGTGTCAGTTTCGCTATGTGGAGGCCAGGAGTTGTACTTGACTGCCAGAGGCTATGAGAAACGCGCGCCTTGAGGAGCGCTTCGAGAGACTGCGAGAGGCCACCCCCCGGCCATGACAGCCTTACGAAACCAAGCTTCTAATAAACCAATTAGTGTGAAATGCTCAGAATTATAATCTGTTTAAGCGTTATATCTGGGAAAAAAGTAGCCACAACAACACAAAATTTATGGGTGGCAAAAATGCTTATAATTGTCCCACACACACATCGTTAAATTTTCGTTTCGAGTGTCCCTGTTCTATGATTTCCTTTTGCCATTTATCATCCTCATTGTGACGAGTGATCATGTTTATGATTTTTGTTTAATTGTCATTTTCATTGTAGGTGAATCTTTCACTTATGGCGCACGAAAAACTGCAGCACCCTATCCCCGTGGTGTAGAAGGAGTACTCGCATTCCACCTCCCAAAAGCAAAACCCCGATCTCAAACACTTGTTGTTATGTTTTCCGTTCCTTTTTTAAACAGCTGGCCTCTTTACAATAATCAGTTTTATGTTACATTATTACCCGGAAAGTTAGATAAAAAATATGTCAACGAAAATCTTTTCAACATGATGTATCGAGATACTAAAAACAGATTCAAAGGAGATAACGGTTGGCATCATGACTTCCGGTTAAGCAGATATTATCGAGCGGACTGCTTTATGTCAAGCTCCGGTACGGCGCTCATTCAAATTGACGTATGGAGAAATGGACGTAAAGTAATACCACGCCAGTAGTGAATGAGACCCAGTCCACACGCCGGACCTACAACTTAGGCTGGGCAAGTAAAGCAAAGAATACTAATTATGAGCAGCAATTTACACTGGTTGTGAAATTCAGTCATTAGGATACTTTAGTCAGTTTTGCAGTTACGAATTTATATTTGTCTGTCTGGTAAAACTGCTGCTAGCCATATAAGTTAATAAAACTATTATCTGTAAAGAATAAGTGGATAAAATAAAATGTGGAATAAGAATTCTAAATTGAACACTTCTATTACCTGCACAGTATTTGTAAGTGTGTTAAATATGATTTTTTTAATCACGTTTTTCAACAGTAAAGATTTAACCGATTTCTATGATGTTTACAATCGTCACTGAAGAAATAAAGCCGAACTTTAAGAACTCAGGTACATTAAGGACTGGCTCACTTGAGATTTGTTAAAAAGTAAGGAAGGCGTGGTCTATCTCTGAAAATATGCAGCGTA
>BLAZ01000338.1:2500-5000 GCA_014633955.1 Acropora tenuis | reverse complement strand
TTGCAGAATTTTTCTCTGATGAGACTTCTTGCTCTTTTTGTTGTGATGAAGCACAGCGTTATGATGAACCCTATAACGTGACAAACAGATATCTCTTCACTGAAAGAACTTCATCGAAAGAAGACATTCGTTTTGGCCGAATCGACGATTTTTCATGGTTTTTCACGAAATGAGGCACTTGATGCAACTTTTGGCCGAAAAGTTGCTGAAAACGCCGAAACATGATAGTTTGTGCGTATTCATTGCGAAAAACGTTTTTTTTATACGAGCTTTCACTGAAAGAGAATGGTCTATCTTCGTCATAAAACATGAATTAAACTGTTGAAAAAAAGAGTTAATCAACAGAATGATATCATCTCTTCAACGTTACAGAACAGATCACTATCAGCAGCGCATTATCCTCTGAATAGGCTCTCTGTATGGAAGAGATGAAAGGACTCTGATTTCCTTTTTTTCTCGCTTCCACGAAATCGAATCCTCAGCCCTCCAGGAATCAACATGCATACCATTTACCTTGCAAGCTGTTTAAGACTGTGGCTGGATACTGGAGGAAGGAAGTTTGTTCCCAGTTTGCGACAACTGTCAGAATCCACGTGAGTCCCATAATAGCTGTTAGTTTGAAGCAGATGAGTAGTAGCGGCACGCGAGATCTAGAATTTGTTACTTGTTCAGAGCCCTGTGGGATAAAACAGAAAGAAAACTCGTATGAACTGCGGATGCGTGCTTGAGGTCCGTCAATAGAAACTTGGTGAATTCTAAAAATTGAGCAAAGTTCTTCTGCGAAGCAAGATAGCTAATTTGAACGATATCTCGAAAAGACATCGTTTTCAAATAGTTTACTTAATTTACAAGTGACCCCAATCGTTCATTGGTCGTGCCTTGCTGCTTTAATTATGCAGAAAATCGACGAAGGCTTTATGTTTCATTACACCCTGAATAGACCGTGTTATATATACTTAAATCTGCCAGCAAACAATTAGATATGAGTCACAGTTCCTCTGTAAAAACAACGAATCTGATATTTCGAGCGTTCGCCTTTCGCCTTACGCTGTGACGAAGGGCTAACGCTCGAAACCTTAGCTTCATAGTTCGTAAACTATCCTTTAAATTCTTTGAAGAGACAACTTGAAGCTAGAGATATTTCGATTTGTTTCGGAGGACAAAAATTTGGTGGCAAACAATTTGATAATAAGAGGACTACTCGCCCTGATTCATGCTCAAAGCGTCAGCTTCGTTGCCTTTTTACGGTTATAGTTCGACGTTTATCGACTTTTTTAATCCCAGATTTTCGAATTTCATTTCCACACCGACACCCGCACCACAGTTTCTTTCGAACTTGAACTAAACCTTTCATTTGTATTATTCATACCTTTTTCTTCCAGACATTTATCCAGCGGATTCAATCCACCAGCTTAAGTGGAGAATAACGAAGAAAAATTAAAGCAATATTAAACTAAAAACCAAGGAGACCACAAAATGTCTTCCTACCTTTTGCAACTGATAAATCGTATAAACACTTTTCGTCAGGCACACGACGTTGAAGACCAAAGCGAGGCTTACAGGTGTAACCATGGCAACTGCTATAGCTATTCTCTCAGAGATGCCGCAATACTGAAAGTGTTTCCCTGAGTTATTAACAAATAATTTTTTTTGAGTTGTTTGTTTAAAAATGTCCCGAAAGTGTTGCACTTAAATTGACGTGAGAGGAGATAGCTTGTCTGTTAAAGAAGTCACTCAATAGAGAGTTTTACCACGGGCACCGAGCACGACTTCGAGTACGAGTTTAGCTCGTTCTCGTAGTTGTACTCGTACTCGACAAAAATAAGGTTAAGCATACGTCAACAACATGTAATAAAATAGATTAAAGTTAGTCAATCGAGATTAAAACTGCTTAGCCCACTGATGGCAACTAGTAAGATCTAAGCTAAAGTTTAGCTCACACATGACCAAATTTCGATCAGGAGTCGGGTTTGCAACTTTGTTTTCGCTTTTTGTGAGTAAAGCTGCGCCTACCAAAGTAAAAGCAAATAAAAGCAAACCACTAATAGTTAGTCTATCGTGTTTCTCTGTTTCTGTCAAGATAAATCTGTTGAAAAACATCATCTGTCGCAAAAATATTAAATACTATTCTTCCTTCGTTTGTTTACTTCATAGCGAGCGCGTACGGGCTGCAGGTCTAAAAAGCAGTCATGAGGGTGCCAATAATCTCATCTCATATCTTGTTTTTAGTACAAAACTTGAACGAATACATATGCTGTCTGTAACAATCTTCTAAAACCAAAAACCAGCAAAGTAAATTAAACCGACCTTACTTAACTTCCCGATCGGAGGACCAAAACGTTTTTTGCTTCAAACTCGTCGTTCTACGAGTTTGAAACTTTGCGCATGCTCCCTACAACTTGCTTCCAGTACCAAAACCCTCAAATATTTCATGAAATCCGAACACTTTGCGTGTTAAGAAAAAGAATGTTGCTTGAGAATGCGACTTATCAATAATCAA
>BLAZ01000336.1:1646024-1648524 GCA_014633955.1 Acropora tenuis | reverse complement strand
TGCAACCGGCCGACAATTGCCAAATAAATTAGATCCAGACGTTTTGGTACTGAAGTTTCAGATTAGAGGGTTATAATCACCAACGAAATTCCGTTATCAAATTCAGTCTCAGACCTGGTTGAGAGTTTTTGAATAAAGATCTGTTTATCATAGTGTTAAATTAAATGTGCTTGTTTGTCTAACCAAGTCATGTGACGTGACAAGCATTGGTGACGTAAGAGCAGCTTAATTTGACTAGCAGGTGGATTACAGTTTTTCACAATCATCGGCTGCTGGCATAGACTATAGCTAGGGGAAAACGATCAATGCATCCACCTATTCTTACAGCTTGCAAAAACAGAGATCTGATCCCCTTGGTGCCTTGTTAAGTCCCTGAGATAGTGGGGAAAACAAAACACACACAACTGAAACAAAACTCGAAGTGCTAGGATTTCAAATAGCCACAAGATCTTTGAACGATCATAAAAAAACATTATAAATGCAACAAATATGTTGTATATTGCAATTTGTAATTCTAAAACGCACGCATTATAATCGCCTCAAAATTAATCTCGGCTTAAATTACTGGCAAATTAATCTTGAAAGAGGCGTTAAAGAAAACAGTTGTTTTAGCATTCATGTCTTTGCTTTCAGTTTCCTGTAGGAAAAGAATCTAAATCTAAAAGCTTCTGACAGCGTACTACCTGAATGGAACTTGTCCGCCGTCACTGAGGTAATGATAACATAAAACTGCATAATAAAAAAGAGAAGTTAAGAAAAGCAACTTAAAAATTACGAATGCATATAATTTGTTTAATAACAAATGAAATAATATATATTTTTTGATGACCAGGTAACTTACAAGCCCCAAATAACAATTTTCCGGCGAAATCAGTCGCTTTAGAATTTCCTGCTTCATGATGAACCCCGCTTGGTGGAGGAAACGTTCTCCAAATCAATTGTTTCCGCTTCAATTAGTGGGGTTCATTTAAACTGAGAACTAATATTGAATCTTGTCGCGGACAAATGTCAAATTGTTTACCCTGTAGAGTGAAAAACCAGTATAATATGGGACTCTCCCAAGATTGAAAATAAAACCGTCTTTAGTTTGAATGACAACGACAAGACGATTGCAACACGCACATAATACGTGTGGTACGTAGGTGGAATAAACTCACTTCAACATGGAAATAAACTATCTGTGTTGCATGGGGAGTAATAATGTTTCAAATACATGAATTTCACATATCATGTATATATATTGATATAAATAATGTCTCCATTAACCAAAAATGAGGTAGCCATTAGATTTACGAACCTGGACAAATGCATTTCTTTTGGGCGTGAACTAATCATTTCGGGTAATTTCGGCAAGGACAATGATCATTTGGTATTGCTCCAGTTGCAAAGTCAATCTGTCCTATCTTTGTTTATAAATAATTCATTGTGTGAACTTAAAGAGTGGTTCGGGGAATGGCTGGGAATTATTTGTGATTTATTTCCAATTTTCAAAATATCAATGTTAAATTGCTAACAAAAAGTGCAAGTGTTAGGTTTTAGAATAAATGTAGCATCAATTTCATTGAGTTTTTCCGATATCACCTACACGCATAGTTCAACTTTGGCAACAACAACTTATATTAATCAGTTATTGGATTTTACTTTGTAAAACAAAAACCGAAATCAAATTGCAAGATCTCTTGTTGGCCCGACAAGACCTCTCTAATCCAAAGTCGATAACCCAGTCTTCCTTTCTTGATTTTATCTTATGCTTTGCCTCAAAACATTAACGTTTAAAGTTTCGAGACTACTTATTGGCAGAGGAAAATCATATGGAAAGTGTTGTTTACAGTTGTTGATTGATACCAAAGATAGGCTAGCTTCTGATTAAATCGGGATTTGAAGTTTATGAAATCTTGTCCAACCTCTTTGCCAGGGTTTTACCATCATGAAGTAATGTACACACTCGCTGATTGATATCAAAGAAAGGCTGATTTCTGTTTTTTTTTATATTAAACTATGGGCTTTTCCATCTACTTTATAGAACTTTTCCGCCTTAAAGCCCCGGGAACGAGGTTGCAATTTGGAATTGATTCATTGATCAAAACACTGAATCGGATTTCGTAGGGAGAAGGTGGTTTTTTTTCCAGCTCATTAACTCATCTGAAATCCCAGTTTTGTCTGTGTGCCCGCGAAGAGCTGGAACTACTGAATATTCCCGAGGAACCTACATTTGCAAAAAAAAATAGTTCAGTTTTGTGATATGCAAGTTAAAAGAATTGATTCGGCAGTGAAAGCTACATTCATTTGTTCCGCTCATTTAAGTGACGGCGAAACCTGTAACAGACTGAAAAAATGAGGAACCTTAGTCTTGAGTTTGAAGAAAAGCTTTTGAAAACGGCTTCATTTTCGACGAATTTATGAAACGTAATCCTTTCAAATCAGTTTCCTTTTCAACCCTTCAACACTTGCTTCTTCTTCGTCGTCGTCTTCTTCTTCTTCTTCTTCTTCTTCTTCTTCT
>BLAZ01000336.1:1584446-1586946 GCA_014633955.1 Acropora tenuis | reverse complement strand
CGGGTGGTCTGTAGCCAGGAAGTCTTTCACGGGTGAAATAATGGTTCATGCCGGACGAACGAATGAGTGAACGAATGAGTGAATGAATGAGTGAATGAGTGGTTGTATGGGGGGGATCAATCGATCGACAGTCAGTCACTGGATAGAACATCAGCTATCCATCGCCATTTCCTCATTTTCAGGCGATTTATTGGCAGTTATCACTATCAAACCAAAGAAATGACGAAGATGGATCGTTAGCTTTTTTTAAAATTAATTTCCCAATCCTGATTACCATTTTGTGTCAACAGGATGAGCAGAAATTTCTTAGTTTGTTAAAAGCAAGAAAAAAAAACATCAATAGCAAAACAGTCTCTTTCAGAGCTTTGTACCTGCATTTCATCCGATTATCAACGAATTCTCGTGTTGAAACCGTCACAGCTGATGGAGTCTGCAGTGAAAAAAAAAAGACAAAGTAGGCGCAAAAAAGATCCCAAGATGCCAGTAATAACCAAACGATCACAGAATCTACAAATTGCTGGTAGTTAAGTCGCCAGTGCAATAGGCCATTTCCGAGTTCACCTCCGCCTCCATTTCAAAGCGAGGCTAAGTGCGAAGTCTTTGTTATGAAAATCAGTTTTCATTCATATTGAAATTGGATCTAATTACCATAAAAAAAAATTCGCACTTAAACTCGCTTCGAAGGAGAGATTTAGGCGAACTCGGAAATGGCCTATTCTGAGAGTAAAAAAAAAATTTCATATGCAAGGAATATTTATCGAAGTAAAGTAACGTGAAGCGTATTTAGATGCTGCGAGAAAGCTGATAAAAACAAATTCCAGGCTGTAAGAAATACGCGTAATGTTGTAATTAACTCAAGCCTGGATGTATAATGCATATGATAAACGTAAAGGGTGACGTTTACATGACATATTTGAAACTCGTTGATACTTTTTTAAGCGCATTAAGCCCTGGTTTTACCACGCTGATAACTGATAATTAAATTATCTAGGATCTATATTGTCATCATTTCTGCGGAGCAACATGTCGGGAAAGAAGTTGTGCGAGCAGTTATAAAAATGCGCTCAATTCTGATTTAGGATCCATAGCGAGAGTTGCCCATGAACATGATACGATTTACTTTACGTACTGGAATTGTTTGCTGTGGCGTCTGCCGTGAATTTGCGTAATAATGGCCGTCCATTGATTCGTCACTGACACACATCAGAATGTCTGTATCTGGCTGCAAAGACAGACAAAAAATAACAAAACTCCCAATTTGGTATGAATCCAACGTTTTCTGCAACTCCTCTATCTTCCAGTGTGGATCTATCGATCCATGAAAAAGAGAGTGAAGGAGAGGCACATTCATATGATAATAGGATTGGCACAGGGGCGAGAGCACATTTGATTTTACTTAAAATTATTTTTATGATCAAAACTACCCTTCTTGGCTGGTTGAATAGATTGAGGGAGCATTGAACTCCACTGAAGGAGATTTCTGATCAACCTTTACTTCAGCCGATTATCTACCGCGACATGAATATGTGACTGAGAAGAAATTGATCCCTTCAAAACGATATCGCCAAATATAATGAGAGTCTTAAGCCATTTCAGGTCACTATGGCTTAAGTTAAGTTTTTTTATCTGTGTTTTCGAATTCTCCTATCTCCCCCTATGCAAACACCTCCTAACAACGATTAGGTGAGTTTGTTTTCAAGGAATCCCTTATTGAAACGCGCGTGATTCTTCTCATTTTAGTCTTACACATGCTATATCGTTAGTATTGAAATATCCATATAAATAGGCTGAAACGGATCAAAAAACCGCACACAGAATCACTTTTCTTCCATTCGTCTCAGTATTCCATTTTACTAAAATGGTCTACAACTGCAATACTGAAATTGACTGTCCTTTTGGTTTACATATGAACTAAAAAGTTTGAACTCACCATTGCTTGATCATCACTGAATCCCACTGCAATCCAGTCTCCAATACCGCTTAGCTCAAACTCTACCCTATCAGAGTTTGTTGCTGCATAGGTGATCAAAAAATCACAGTTTTCACTTGTGGCACACGTTTCTGGGGATTGAAAACAACCCTTACTGGTGCCGCAGCCGTCTGTGTTAAACTAGAAATTGAAAGGAAAAATGATTAAGAAAGACTGCTTGCTGTGGAAGAAGGAAAGTGCTTAAAATGTCGATGATGTTAATTCTTATCTTTTTTTTTTCTTTTGAAAAAAAAAAACCAATCGGTATGTTGTGAAAGGTTGTGGATGCGCGATTCTTAGCAATAAACGTGATAAGGAAGAAAACCCTTGCAATATGTGAGCCCACTCGCATGCCAGTAGCATTGTTGACATGTAATTTGACGGTAAATATTTTTTAATTTAAGGCACTAATTGGATACTCAATTTCCGAACGTCACCTATAGGTGACAAACTCTGGTCTCTACTTATAAGCTAGATCACTGCGGAAGAACGATAGAAAAGTAAATCGATTCATCTATTTACAGAAATGCG